>OX411307.1:163321182-163618682 GCA_948150685.1 Rhaphigaster nebulosa
TATTTTATCAACTGTTTCGTAACTCCGATATTATGATGGTATTTTTTATTATTTCGTCGCTCTGATATTTTTTTTTACTGTTTCGTAACTCCGATATTATGATGGTATTTGTTATTATTTCGTCGCTCTGATATTTTATTAACTGTTTCGTAACTCCGATGTTATGATGGTATTTGTTACTTTTTCTATTCTCATGTATTTTCGTCTTTCTGATAATTCGTTTACTATTTTGTCAATCCGATATTATGATGGAATTTATTATTATTTCGTCACTCTGATATTTTATTAACTGTTTCGTAACTCCGATATTATGATGGTATTTGTTATAATTTCGTCGCTCTGATATTTTATTAACTATTTTGTCAATCCGATATTATGATGGAATTTATTATTATTTCGTCACTCTGATATTTTATTAACTGTTTCGTAACTCCGATATTATGATGGTATTTGTTATTATTTCGTCGCTCTGATATTTTATTAACTGTTTCGTAACTCCGATATTATGATGGTATTTGCTACTTTTTCGATACTCATGTATTTTCGTCTTTCTGATAATTCGTTAGCTATTTTGTCAATCCGATATTATGATGGAAATTATTATTATTTCGTCACTCTGATATTTTCTAACTGTTTCGTAACTCCTATATTATGATGGTATTTGTTATTATTTCGTCGCTCTGATATTTTTTTAACTGTTTCGTAACTCCGATATTATGATGGTATTTGTTATGATTTCGTCGCTCTGATATTTCATTAACTGTTGCGTAACTCCGATATTATGATGGAATTTGTTATTATTTCGTCGCTCTGATATTTTTTTAACTGTTTCGTAACTCCGATATTATGATGGTATTTGTTATTATTTCGTCGCTCTGATATTTTTTTAACTGTTTCGTAACTCCGATATTATGATGGTATTTGTTATTATTTCGTCGCTCTGATATTTTATTAACTGTTTCGTAACTCCGATATTATGATGGTATTTGTTATTATTTCGTCGCTCTGATATTTTATTAACTGTTTCGTAACTCCGATATTATGATGGTATTTGTTATTATTTCGTCGCTCTGATATTTTTTTAACTGTTTCGTAACTCCCAAATTATGATGGTATTTGTTATTTTTTCGTCGCTCTGATATTTTATTAGCTGTTTCGTAACTCCGATGTTATGATGGTATTTGTTACTTTTTCTATTCTCATGTATTTTCATCTATCTGATTATTCGTTTACTATTTTGTCAATCCGATATTATGATGGAATTTATTATTATTTCGTCACTCTGATATTTTATTAACTGTTTCGTAACTCCGATATTATGATGGTATTTGTTACTTAATCGATACTCATGTATTTTCGTCTTTCTGATAATTCGTTAACTATTTTGTCTGTCCGATATTATGAAGGAATTTTTTATTATTTCGTCGCTCTGATATTTGATTAACTGTTTCGTAACTCCGATATTATGATGGTATTTATTATTATTTCGTCCCTCCGATATTTTATTAACTGTTTCGTAACTCCGATATTATGATGGTATTTGTTATTATTTCGTCGCTCTGATATTTTATTAACTGTTTCGTAACTCCGATATTATGATGGTATTTGTTATTATTTCGTCCCTCTGATATTTTATTAACTGTTTCGTAACTCCGATATTATGATGGTATTTGTTATTATTTCGTCGCTCTGATATTTTTTTTACGGTTTCGTAACTCCGATATTATGATGGTATTTGTTATTATTTCGTCGCTCTGATATTTTATTAACTGTTTTGTAACTCCGATGTTATGATGGAATTTATTACTATTTCGTCACTCTGATACTTTATTAACTGTTTCGTAACTCCGATATTATGATGGTATTTTTTATTATTTCGTCGCTCTGATATTTTATTAACTGTTTTGTAACTCCGATGTTATGATGGTATTTGTTACTTTTTCGATTCTCATGTATTTTCGTCTTTCTGATAATTCGTTACTATTTTGTCAATCCGTTATTATGATGGAATTTATTATTATTTCGTCACTCTGATATTTTATTAACTGTTTCGTAACTCAGATATTATGATGGTATTTGTTATAATTTCGTCCCTCTGATATTTTATTAACTATTTTGTCAATCCGATATTATGATGGAATTTATTATTATTTCGTCACTATGATATTTTATTAACTGTTTCGTAACTCCGATATTATGATGGTATTTGTTATTATTTCGTCGCTCTGATATTTTATTAACTGTTTCGTAACTCCGATATTATGATGGTATTTGTTATTATTTCGTCGCTCTGATATTTTATTAACTGTTTCGTAACTCCGATATTATGATGTTATTTGTTACTTTTTCGATACTCATGTATTTTCGTCTTTCTGATAATTCGTTAACTATTTTGTCAATCCGATATTATGATGGAAATTATTATTATTTCGTCACTCTGATATTTTCTAACTGTTTCGTAACTCCGATATTATGATGGTATTTGTTATTATTTCGTCGCTCTGATATTTTTTTAACTGTTTCGTAACTCCGATATTATGATGGTATTTGTTATTATTTCGTCGCTCAGATATTTTATTAACTGTTTCGTAACTCCGATATTACGAAGGTATTTGTTACTTATTCGATACTCATGTATTTTCGTCTTTCTGATAATTCGTTAACTATTTTGTCAATCCGATATTATGATGGAATTTATTATTATTTCGTCACTCTGATATTTTATTAACCGTTTCGTAACTCAGATATTATGATGGTATTTGTTATTATTTCGTCGCTCTGATATTTTATTAACTATTTTGTCAATCCGATATTATGATGGAATTTAATATTATTTCGTCACTCTGATATTTTATTAACTGTTTCGTAACTCCGATATTATGATGGTATTTGTTATTATTTCGTCGCTCTGATATTTTATTAACTGTTTCGTAACTCCGATATTATGATGGTATTTGTTACTTTTTCGATACTCATATATTTTCGTCTTTCTGATAATTCGTTAGCTATTTTGTCAATCCGATATTATGATGGAATTTATTATTATTTCGTCGCTCTGATATTTTATAAACTGTTTCGTAACTCCGATGTTATGATGGTATTTGTTACTTTTTCTATTCTCATGTATTTTCGTCATTCTGATAATTCGTTAACTATTTTGTCAATCCGATATTATGATTGAAATTATTATTATTTCGTCACTCTGATATTTTCTAACTGTTTCGTAACTCCGATATTATGATGGTATTTGTTATTATTTCGTCGCTCTGATATTTTATTAACTGTTTCGTAACTCCGATATTATGATGGTATTTGTTATTATTTCATCCCTCTGATATTTTATCAACTCTTTCGTAACTCCGATATTATGATGGTATTTTTTATTATTTCGTCGCTCTGATATTTTTTTTTACTGTTTCGTAACTCCGATATTATGATGGTATTTGTTATTATTTCGTCGCTCTGATATTTTATTAACTGTTTCGTAACTCCGATGTTATGATGGTATTTGTTACTTTTTCTATTCTCATGTATTTTCGTCTTTCTGATAATTCGTTTACTATTTTGTCAATCCGATATTATGATGGAATTTATTATTATTTCGTCACTCTGATATTTTATTAACTGTTTCGTAACTCCGATATTATGATGGTATTTGTTACTTTTTCGTCGCTCTGATATTTTATTAGCTGTTTCGTAACTCCGATATTATGATGGTATTTGTTACTTATTCGATACTCATGTATATTCGTCTTTCTGATAATTCGTTAACTAGTTTGTCTGTCCGATATTATGAAGGAATTTATGATTATTTCGTCACTCTGATATTTTATTAACTGTTTCGTAATTTCGATATTATGATGGTATTTGTTATTATTTCGTCGCTCTGATATTTTATTAACTGTTTCGTAACTCCGATGTTATGATGGTATTTGTTACTTTTTCGATTCTTATGTATTTTCGTCTTTCTGATAATTCGTTAACTATTTTGTCAATCCGATATTATGATGGAATTTATTATTATTTCGTCACTCTGATATTTTATTAACTGTTTCGTAACTCAGATATTATGATGGTATTTGTTATAATTTCGTCGCTCTGATATTTTATTAACTATTTTGTCAATCCGATATTATGATGGAATTTATTATTATTTCGTCACTCTGATATTTTATTAACTGTTTCGTAACTCCGATATTATGATGGTATTTGTTATTATTTCGTCGCTCTGATATTTTATTAACTGTTTCGTAACTCCGATATTATGATGGTATTTGCTACTTTTTCGATACTCATGTATTTTCGTCTTTCTGATAATTCGTTAACTATTTTGTCAATCCGATATTATGATGGAATTTATTACTATTTCGTCACTCTGATACTTTATTAACTGTTTCGTAACTCCGATATTATGATGGTATTTTTTATTATTTCGTCGCTCTGATATTTTATTAACTGTTTCGTAACTCCGATGTTATGATGGTATTTGTTACTTTTTCGATTCTCATGTATTTTCGTCTTTCTGATAATTCGTTAGCTATTTTGTCAATCCGATATTATGATGGAAATTATTATTATTTCGTCACTCTGATATTTTCTAACTGTTTCGTAACTCCTATATTATGATGGTATTTGTTATTATTTCGTCGCTCTGATATTTTTTTAACTGTTTCGTAACTCCGATATTATGATGGTATTTGTTATTTTTTCGTCGCTCTGATATTTTATTAGCTGTTTCGTAACTCCGATATTACGATGGTATTTGTTACTTATTCGATACTCATGTATTTTCGTCTTTCTGATAATTCGTTAACTATTTTGTCAATCCGATATTATGATGGAATTTATTATTATTTCGTCACTCTGATATTTTATTAACTGTTTCGTAACTCAGATATTATGATGGTATTTGTTATTATTTCGTCCCTCTGATATTTTATTAACTATTTTGTCAATCCGATATTATGATGGAATTTATTATTATTTCGGCACTATGATATTTTATTAACTGTTTCGTAACTCCGATATTATGATGGTATTTGTTATTATTTCGTCGCTCTGATATTTTATTAACTGTTTCGTAACTCCGATATTATGATGGTATTTGTTATTATTTCGTCGCTCTGATATTTTATTAACTGTTTCGTAACTCCGATATTATGATGGTATTTGTTATTATTTCGTCGCTCTGATGTTTTATTAACTGTTTCGTAACTCCGATATTATGATGGTATTAGTTACTTTTTCGATATTCATGTATTTTCGTCTTTCTGATAATTCGTTAACTATTTTGTCAATCCGATATTATGATGGAAATTATTATTATTTCGTCACTCTGATATTTTCTAACTGTTTCGTAACTCCGATATTATGATGGTATTTGTTATTATTTCGTCGCTCTGATATTTTATTAACTGTTTCATAACTCCGATGTTATGATGGTATTTGTTACTTTTTCTATTCTCATGTATTTTCGTCTTTCTGATAATTCGTTATCTATTTTGTCAATCCGATATTATGATGGAATTTATTATTATTTCGTCACTCTGATATTTTATTAACTGTTTCGTAACTCCGATATTATGATGGTATTTGTTATTATTTCGTCGCTCTGATATTTTATTAACTGTTTCGTAACTCCGATATTATGATGGTATTTGTTATGATTTCGTCGCTCTGATATTTCATTAACTGTTGCGTAACTCCGATATTATGATGGAATTTGTTATTATTTCGTCGCTCTGATATTTTTTTAACTATTTCGTAACTCCGATGTTATGATGGTATTTGTTATTATTTCGTCGCTCTGATATTTTTTTAACTGTTTCGTAACTCCGATATTATGATGGTATTTGTTATTATTTCGTCGCTCTGATATTTTTTTAACTGTTTCGTAACTCCGATATTATGATGGTATTTGTTATTATTTCGTCGCTCTGATATTTTATTAACTGTTTCGTAACTCCGATATTATGATGGTATTTGTTATTATTTCGTCGCTCTGATATTTTATTAACTGTTTCGTAACTCCGATATTATGATGGTATTTGTTATTATTTCGTCGCTCTGATATTTTATTAACTGTTTCGTAACTCCGATATTATGATGGTATTTGTTATTATTTCGTCGCTCTGATATTTTATTAACTGTTTCGTAACTCCGATATTATGATGGTATTTGTTACTTTTTCTATTCTCATGTATTTTCGTCTTTCTGATAATTCGTTAACTATTTTGTCAATCCGATATTATGATGGAATTTATTATTATTTCGTCACTCTGATATTTTATTAACTGTTTCGTAACTCCGATATTATGATGGTATTTGTTATTATTTCGTCGCTCTGATATTTTATTAACTGTTTCGTAACTCCGATATTATGATGGTATTTATTATTATTTCGTCGCTCTGATATTTTATTAACTGTTTCGTAACTCCGATATTATGATGGTATTTGTTACTTAATCGATACTCATGTATTTTCGTCTTTCTGATAATTCGTTAACTATTTTGTCTGTCCGATATTATGAAGGAATTTTTTATTATTTCGTCGCTCTGATATTTTATTAACTGTTTCGTAACTCCGATATTATGATGGTATTTATTATTATTTCGTCCCTCCGATATTTTATTAACTGTTTCGTAACTCCGATATTATGATGGTATTTGTTATTATTTCGTCGCTCTGATATTTTATTAACTGTTTCGTATCTCCGATATTATGATGGTATTTGTTATTATTTCGTCCCTCTGATATTTTATTAACTGTTTCGTAACTCCGATATTATGATGGTATTTGTTATTATTTCGTCGCTCTGATATTTTTTTAACGGTTTCGTAACTCCGATATTATGATGGTATTTGTTATTATTTCGTCGCTCTGATATTTTATTAACTGTTTCGTAACTCCGATGTTATGATGGTATTTATTACTTTTTCTATTCTCATGTATTTTCGTCTTTCTGATAATTCGTTAACTATTTTGTCAATCCGATATTATGATGGAATTTATTACTATTTCGTCACTCTGATACTTTATTAACTGTTTCGTAACTCCGATATTATGATGGTATTTTTTATTATTTCGTCGCTCTGATATTTTATTAACTGTTTTGTAACTCCGATGTTATGATGGTATTTGTTACTTTTTCGATTCTCATGTATTTTCGTCTTTCTGATAATTCGTTAACTATTTTGTCAATCCGTTATTATGATGGAATTTATTATTATTTCGTCACTCTGATATTTTATTAACTGTTTCGTAACTCAGATATTATGATGGTATTTGTTATAATTTCGTCCCTCTGATATTTTATTAACTATTTTGTCAATCCGATATTATGATGGAATTTATTATTATTTCGTCACTATGATATTTTATTAACTGTTTCGTAACTCCGATATTATGATGGTATTTGTTATTATTTCGTCGCTCTGATATTTTATTAACTGTTTCGTAACTCCGATATTATGATGGTATTTGTTATTATTTCGTCGCTCTGATATTTTATTAACTGTTTCGTAACTCCGATATTATGATGTTATTTGTTACTTTTTCGATACTCATGTATTTTCGTCTTTCTGATAATTCGTTAACTATTTTGTCAATCCGATATTATGATGGAAATTATTATTATTTCGTCACTCTGATATTTTCTAACTGTTTCGTAACTCCGATATTATGATGGTATTTGTTATTATTTCGTCGCTCTGATATTTTTTTAACTGTTTCGTAACTCCGATATTATGATGGTATTTGTTATTTTTTCGTCGCTCTGATATTTTATTAGCTGTTTCGTAACTCCGATATTACGAAGGTATTTGTTACTTATTCGATACTCATGTATTTTCGTCTTTCTGATAATTCGTTAACTATTTTGTCAATCCGATATTATGATGGAATTTATTAATATTTCGTCACTCTGATATTTTATTAACCGTTTCGTAACTCAGATATTATGATGGTATTTGTTATTATTTCGTCGCTCTGATATTTTATTAACTATTTTGTCAATCCGATATTATGATGGAATTTAATATTATTTCGTCACTCTGATATTTTATTAACTGTTTCGTAACTCCGATATTATGATGGTATTTGTTATTATTTCGTCGCTCTGATATTTTATTAACTGTTTCGTAACTCCGATATTATGATGGTATTTGTTATTATTTCGTCGCTCTGATATTTTATTAACTGTTTCGTAACTCCGATATTATGATGGTATTTGTTATTATTTCGTCGCTCTGATATTTTATTTACTGTTTCGTAACTCCGATATTATGATGGTATTTGTTACTTTTTCGATACTCATATATTTTCGTCTTTCTGATAATTCGTTAGCTATTTTGTCAATCCGATATTATGATGGAATTTATTATTATTTCGTCGCTCTGATATTTTTAAACTGTTTTGTAACTCCGATGTTATGATGGTATTTGTTACTTTTTCTATTCTCATGTATTTTCGTCATTCTGATAATTCGTTAACTATTTTGTCAATCCGATATTATGATTGAAATTATTATTATTTCGTCACTCTGATATTTTCTAAGTGTTTCGTAACTCCGATATTATGATGGTATTTGTTATTATTTCGTCGCTCTGATATTTTATTAACTGTTTCGTAACTCCGATATTATGATGGTATTTGTTATTATTTCGTCCCTCTGATATTTTATCAACTGTTTCGTAACTCCGATATTATGATGGTATTTTTTATTATTTCGTCGCTCTGATATTTTTTTTTACTGTTTCGTAACTCCGATATTATGATGGTATTTGTTATTATTTCGTCGCTCTGATATTTTATTAACTGTTTCGTAACTCCGATGTTATGATGGTATTTGTTATTTTTTCTATTCTCATGTATTTTCGTCTTTCTGATAATTCGTTTACTATTTTGTCAATCCGATATTATGATGGAATTTATTATTATTTCGTCACTCTGATATTTTATTAACTGTTTCGTAACTCCGATATTATGATGGTATTTGTTATTATTTCGTCGCTCTGATATTTTATTAACTGTTTCCTAACTCCGATGTTATGATGGTATTTGTTACTTTTTCGATTCTTATGTATTTTCGTCTTTCTGATAATTCGTTAACTATTTTGTCAATCCGATATTATGATGGAATTTATTATTATTTCGTCACTCTGATATTTTATTAACTGTTTCGTAACTCAGATATTATGATGGTATTTGTTATAATTTCGTCGCTCTGATATTTTATTAACTATTTTGTCAATCCGATATTATGATGGAATTTATTATTATTTCGTCACTCTGATATTTTATTAACTGTTTCGTAACTCCGATATTACGATGGTATTTGTTATTATTTCGTCGCTCTGATATTTTATTAACTGTTTCGTAACTCCGATATTATGATGGTATTTGCTACTTTTTCGATACTCATGTATTTTCGTCTTTCTGATAATTCGATAACTATTTTGTCAATCCGATATTATGATGGAATTTATTACTATTTCGTCACTCTGATACTTTATTAACTGTTTCGTAACTCCGATATTATGATGGTATTTTTTATTATTTCGTCGCTCTGATATTTTATTAACTGTTTCGTAACTCCGATGTTATGATGGTATTTGTTACTTTTTCGATTCTCATGTATTTTCGTCTTTCTGATAATTCGTTAACTATTTTGTCAATCCGTTATTATGATGGAATTTATTATTATTTCGTCACTCTGATATTTTATTAACTGTTTCGTAACTCATATATTATGATGGTATTTGTTATAATTTCGTCCCTCTGATATTTTATTAACTATTTTGTCAATCCGATATTATGATGGAATTTATTATTATTTCGTCACTATGATATTTTATTAACTGTTTCGTAACTCCGATATTATGATGGTATTTGTTATTTTTTCGTCGCTCTGATATTTTATTAGCTGTTTCGTAACTCCGATATTACGATGGTATTTGTTACTTATTCGATACTCATGTATTTTCGTCTTTCTGATAATTCGTTAACTATTTTGTCAATCCGATATTATGATGGAATTTATTATTATTTCGTCACTCTGATATTTTATTAACCGTTTCGTAACTCAGATATTATGATGGTATTTGTTATTATTTCGTCGCTCTGATATTTTATTAACTATTTTGTCAATCCGATATTATGATGGAATTTATTATTATTTCGTCACTCTGATATTTTATTAACTGTTTCGTAACTCCGATATTATGATGGTATTTGTTATTATTTCGTCGCTCTGATATTTTATTAACTGTTTCGTAACTCCGATATTATGATGGTATTTGTTATTATTTCGTCGCTCTGATATTTTATTAACTGTTTCGTAACTCCGATATTATGATGGTATTTGTTATTATTTCGTCGCTCTGATATTTTATTAACTGTTTCGTAATTCCGATATTATGATGGTATTTGTTACTTTTTCGATACTCATATATTTTCGTCTTTCTGATAATTCGTTAACTATTTTGTCAATCCGATATTATGATGGAATTTATTATTATTTCGTCGCTCTGATATTTTATAAACTGTTTCGTAACTCCGATGTTATGATGGTATTTGTTACTTTTTCTATTCTCATGTATTTTCGTCATTCTGATAATTCGTTAACTATTTTGTCAATCCGATATTATGATTGAAATTATTATTATTTCGTCACTCTGATATTTTCTAACTGTTTCGTAACTCCGATATTATGATGGTATTTGTTATTATTTCGTCGCTCTGATATTTTATTAACTGTTTCGTAACTCCGATATTATGATGGTATTTGTTATTATTTCGTCCCTCTGATATTTTATCAACTGTTTCGTAACTCCGATATTATGATGGTATTTTTTATTATTTCGTCGCTCTGATATTTTTTTTTACTGTTTCGTAACTCCGATATTATGATGGTATTTGTTATTATTTCGTCGCTCTGATATTTTATTAACTGTTTCGTAACTCCGATATTATGATGGTATTTGTTACTTTTTCTATTCTCATGTATTTTCGTCTTTCTGTAAATTCGTTTACTATTTTGTCAATCCGATATTATGATGGAATTTATTATTATTTCGTCACTCTGATATTTTATTAACTGTTTCGTAACTCCGATATTATGATGGTATTTGTTATTATTTCGTCGCTCTGATATTTTATTAACTGTTTCGTAACTCCGATATTATGATGGTATTTGTTATGATTTCGTCGCTCTGATATTTCATTAACTGTTGCGTAACTCCGATATTATGATGGAATTTGTTATTATTTCGTCGCTCTGATATTTTTTTAACTGTTTCGTAACTCCGATGTTATGATGGTATTTGTTATTATTTCGTCGCTCTGATATTTTTTTAACTGTTTCGTAACTCCGATATTATGATGGTATTTGTTATTATTTCGTCGCTCTGATATTTTTTTAACTGTTTCGTAACTCCGATATTATGATGGTATTTGTTATTATTTCGTCGCTCTGATATTTTATTAACTGTTTCGTAACTCCGATATTATGATGGTATTTGTTATTATTTCGTCGCTCTGATATTTTATTAACTGTTTCGTAACTCCGATATTATGATGGTATTTGTTATTATTTCGTCGCTCTGATATTTTTTTAACTGTTTCGTAACTCCCAAATTATGATGGTATTTGTTATTTTTTCGTCGCTCTGATATTTTATTAGCTGTTTCGTAACTCCGATGTTATGATGTTATTTGTTACTTTTTCTATTCTCATGTATTTTCATCTATCTGATTATTCGTTTACTATTTTGTCAATCCGATATTATGATGGAATTTATTATTATTTCATCACTCTGATATTTTATTAACTGTTTCGTAACTCAGATATTATGATGGTATTTGTTATTATTTCGTCGCTCTGATATTTTATTAACTATTTTGTCAATCCGATATTATGATGGAATTTATTATTATTTCGTCACTCTGATATTTTATTAACTGTTTCGTAACTCCGATATTATGATGGTATTTGTAATTATTTCGTCGCTCTGATATTTTATTAACTGTTTCGTAACTCCGATATTATGATGGTATTTGTTATTATTTCGTCGCTCTGATATTTTATTAACTGTTTCGTAACTCCGATATTATGATGGTATTTGTTATTATTTCGTCGCTCTGATATTTTATTAACTGTTTCGTAACTCCGATATTATGATGGTATTTGTTACTTTTTCTATTCTCATGTATTTTCGTCTCTCTGATAATTCGTTAACTATTTTGTCAATCCGATATTATGATGGAATTTATTATTATTTCGTCACTCTGATATTTTATTAACTGTTTCGTAACTCCGATATTATGATGGTATTTGTTATTATTTCGTCGCTCTGATATTTTATTAACTGTTTCGTAACTCCGATATTATGATGGTATTTATTATTATTTCGTCGCTCTGATATTTTATTAACTGTTTCGTAACTCCGATATTATGATGGTATTTGTTACTTAATCGATACTCATGTATTTTCGTCTTTCTGATAATTCGTTAACTATTTTGTCTGTCCGATATTATGAAGGAATTTTTTATTATTTCGTCGCTCTGATATTTTATTAACTGTTTCGTAACTCCGATATTATGATGGTATTTATTATTATTTCGTCCCTCCGATATTTTATTAACTGTTTCGTAACTCCGATATTATGATGGTATTTGTTATTATTTCGTCGCTCTGATATTTTATTAACTGTTTCGTATCTCCGATATTATGATGGTATTTGTTATTATTTCGTCCCTCTGATATTTTATTAACTGTTTCGTAACTCCGATATTATGATGGTATTTGTTATTATTTCGTCGCTCTGATATTTTTTTTACGGTTTCGTAACTCCGATATTATGATGGTATTTGTTATTATTTCGTCGCTCTGATATTTTATTAACTGTTTCGTAACTCCGATGTTATGATGGTATTTATTACTTTTTCTATTCTCATGTATTTTCGTCTTTCTGATAATTCGTTAACTATTTTGTCAATCCGATATTATGATGGAATTTATTACTATTTCGTCACTCTGATACTTTATTAACTGTTTCGTAACTCCGATATTATGATGGTATTTTTTATTATTTCGTCGCTCTGATATTTTATTAACTGTTTTGTAACTCCGATGTTATGATGGTATTTGTTACTTTTTCGATTCTCATGTATTTTCGTCTTTCTGATAATTCGTTAACTATTTTGTCAATCCGTTATTATGATGGAATTTATTATTATTTCGTCACTCTGATATTTTATTAACTGTTTCGTAACTCCGATATTATGATGGTATTTGTTATTATTTCGTCGCTCTGATATTTTATTAACTGTTTCGTAACTCCGATATTATGATGGTATTTGTTATTATTTCGTCCCTCTGATATTTTATCAACTGTTTCGTAACTCCGATATTATGATGGTATTTTTTATTATTTCGTCGCTCTGATATTTTTTTTTACTGTTTCGTAACTCCGATATTATGATGGTATTTGTTATTATTTCGTCGCTCTGATATTTTATTAACTGTTTCGTAACTCCGATGTTATGATGGTATTTGTTATTTTTTCTATTCTCATGTATTTTCGTCTTTCTGATAATTCGTTTACTATTTTGTCAATCCGATATTATGATGAAATTTATTATTATTTCGTCACTCTGATATTTTATTAACTGTTTCGTAACTCCGATATTATGATGGTATTTGTTATTATTTCGTCGCTCTGATATTTTATTAACTGTTTCCTAACTCCGATGTTATGATGGTATTTGTTACTTTTTCGATTCTTATGTATTTTCGTCTTTCTGATAATTCGTTAACTATTTTGTCAATCCGATATTATGATGGAATTTATTATTATTTCGTCACTCTGATATTTTATTAACTGTTTCGTAACTCAGATATTATGATGGTATTTGTTATAATTTCGTCGCTCTGATATTTTATTAACTATTTTGTCAATCCGATATTATGATGGAATTTATTATTATTTCGTCACTCTGATATTTTATTAACTGTTTCGTAACTCCGATATTACGATGGTATTTGTTATTATTTCGTCGCTCTGATATTTTATTAACTGTTTCGTAACTCCGATATTATGATGGTATTTGCTACTTTTTCGATACTCATGTATTTTCGTCTTTCTGATAATTCGTTAACTATTTTGTCAATCCGATATTATGATGGAATTTATTACTATTTCGTCACTCTGATACTTTATTAACTGTTTCGTAACTCCGATATTATGATGGTATTTTTTATTATTTCGTCGCTCTGATATTTTATTAACTGTTTCGTAACTCCGATGTTATGATGGTATTTGTTACTTTTTCGATTCTCATGTATTTTCGTCTTTCTGATAATTCGTTAACTATTTTGTCAATCCGTTATTATGATGGAATTTATTATTATTTCATCACTCTGATATTTTATTAACTGTTTCGTAACTCAGATATTATGATGGTATTTGTTATAATTTCGTCCCTCTGATATTTTATTAACTATTTTGTCAATCCGATATTATGATGGAATTTATTATTATTTCGTCACTATGATATTTTATTAACTGTTTCGTAACTCCGATATTATGATGGTATTTGTTATTATTTCGTCGCTCTGATATTTTATTAACTGTTTCGTAACTCCGATATTATGATGGTATTTGTTATTTTTTCGTCGCTCTGATATTTTATTAGCTGTTTCGTAACTCCGATATTACGATGGTATTTGTTACTTATTCGATACTCATGTATTTTCGTCTTTCTGATAATTCGTTAACTATTTTGTCAATCCGATATTATGATGGAATTTATTATTATTTCGTCACTCTGATATTTTATTAACCGTTTCGTAACTCAGATATTATGATGGTATTTGTTATTATTTCGTCGCTCTGATATTTTATTAACTATTTTGTCAATCCGATATTATGATGGAATTTATTATTATTTCGTCACTCTGATATTTTATTAACTGTTTCGTAACTCCGATATTATGATGGTATTTGTTATTATTTCGTCGCTCTGATATTTTATTAACTGTTTCGTAACTCCGATATTATGATGGTATTTGTTATTATTTCGTCGCTCTGATATTTTATTAACTGTTTCGTAACTCCGATATTATGATGGTATTTGTTATTATTTCGTCGCTCTGATATTTTATTAACTGTTTCGTAATTCCGATATTATGATGGTATTTGTTACTTTTTCGATACTCATATATTTTCGTCTTTCTGATAATTCGTTAACTATTTTGTCAATCCGATATTATGATGGAATTTATTATTATTTCGTCGCTCTGATATTTTATAAACTGTTTCGTAACTCCGATGTTATGATGGTATTTGTTACTTTTTCTATTCTCATGTATTTTCGTCATTCTGATAATTCGTTAACTATTTTGTCAATCCGATATTATGATTGAAATTATTATTATTTCGTCACTCTGATATTTTCTAACTGTTTCGTAACTCCGATATTATGATGGTATTTGTTATTATTTCGTCGCTCTGATATTTTATTAACTGTTTCGTAACTCCGATATTATGATGGTATTTGTTATTATTTCGTCCCTCTGATATTTTATCAACTGTTTCGTAACTCCGATATTATGATGGTATTTTTTATTATTTCGTCGCTCTGATATTTTTTTTTACTGTTTCGTAACTCCGATATTATGATGGTATTTGTTATTATTTCGTCGCTCTGATATTTTATTAACTGTTTCGTAACTCCGATATTATGATGGTATTTGTTACTTTTTCTATTCTCATGTATTTTAGTCTTTCTGTAAATTCGTTTACTATTTTGTCAATCCGATATTATGATGGAATTTATTATTATTTCGTCACTCTGATATTTTATTAACTGTTTCGTAACTCCGATATTATGATGGTATTTGTTACTTATTCGATACTCATGTATATTCGTCTTTCTGATAATTCGTTAACTAGTTTGTCTGTCCGATATTATGAAGGAATTTATGATTATTTCGTCGCTCTGATATTTTATTAACTGTTTCGTAATTTCGATATTATGATGGTATTTGTTACTATTTCGTCGCTCTGATATTTTATTAACTGTTTCGTAACTCCGATGTTATGATGGTATTTGTTACTTTTTCGATTCTCATGTATTTTCGTCTTTCTGATAATTCGTTAACTATTTTGTCAATCCGATATTATGATTGAAATTATTATTATTTCGTCACTCTGATATTTTCTAAGTGTTTCGTAACTCCGATATTATGATGGTATTTGTTATTATTTCGTCGCTCTGATATTTTATTAACTGTTTCGTAACTCCGATATTATGATGGTATTTGTTATTATTTCGTCCCTCTGATATTTTATCAACTGTTTCGTAACTCCGATATTATGATGGTATTTTTTATTATTTCGTCGCTCTGATATTTTTTTTTACTGTTTCGTAACTCCGATATTATGATGGTATTTGTTATTATTTCGTCGCTCTGATATTTTATTAACTGTTTCGTAACTCCGATGTTATGATGGTATTTGTTACTTTTTCTATTCTCATGTATTTTCGTCTTTCTGATAATTCGTTTACTATTTTGTCAATCCGATATTATGATGGAATTTATTATTATTTCGTCACTCTGATATTTTATTAACTGTTTCGTAACTCCGATATTATGATGGTATTTGTTACTTTTTCGTCGCTCTGATATTTTATTAGCTGTTTCGTAACTCCGATATTATGATGGTATTTGTTACTTTTTCGTCGCTCTGATATTTTATTAGCTGTTTCGTAACTCCGATATTATGATGGTATTTGTTACTTATTCGATACTCATGTATATTCGTCTTTCTGATAATTCGTTAACTAGTTTGTCTGTCCGATATTATGAAGGAATTTATGATTATTTCGTCGCTCTGATATTTTATTAACTGTTTCGTAATTTCGATATTATGATGGTATTTGTTATTATTTCGTCGCTCTGATATTTTATTAACTGTTTCGTAACTCCGATGTTATGATGGTATTTGTTACTTTTTCGATTCTTATGTATTTTCGTCTTTCTGATAATTCGTTAACTATTTTGTCAATCCGATATTATGATGGAATTTATTATTATTTCGTCACTCTGATATTTTATTAACTGTTTCGTAACTCAGATGTTATGATGGTATTTGTTATTATTTCGTCGCTCTGATATTTTATTAACTGTTTCGTAACTCCGATATTATGATGGTATTTGCTACTTTTTCGATACTCATGTATTTTCGTCTTTCTGATAATTCGTTAACTATTTTGTCAATCCGATATTATGATGGAATTTATTACTATTTCGTCACTCTGATACTTTATTAACTGTTTCGTAACTCCGATATTATGATGGTATTTTTTATTATTTCGTCGCTCTGATATTTTATTAACTGTTTCGTAACTCCGATGTTATGATGGTATTTGTTACTTTTTCGATTCTCATGTATTTTCGTCTTTCTGATAATTCGTTAACTATTTTGTCAATCCGTTATTATGATGGAATTTATTATTATTTCGTCACTCTGATATTTTATTAACTGTTTCGTAACTCAGATATTATGATGGTATTTGTTATAATTTCGTCCCTCTGATATCTTATTAACTATTTTGTCAATCCAATATTATGATGGAATTTATTATTATTTCGTCACTATGATATTTTATTAACTGTTTCGTAACTCCGATATTATGATGGTATTTGTTATTATTTCGTCGCTCTGATATTTTATTAACTGTTTCGTAACTCCGATATTATGATGGTATTTGTTACTTTTTCGATACTCATGTATTTTCGTCTTTCTGATAATTCGTTAACTATTTTGTCAATCCGATATTATGATGGAAATTATTATTATTTCGTCACTCTGATATTTTCTAACTGTTTCGTAACTCCGATATTATGATGGTGTTTGTTATTATTTCGTCGCTCTGATATTTTTTTAACTGTTTCGTAACTCCGATATTATGATGGTATTTGTTATTTTTTCGTCGCTCTGATATTTTATTAGCTGTTTCGTAACTCCGATATTACGATGGTATTTGTTACTTATTCGATACTCATGTATTTTCGTCTTTCTGATAATTCGTTAACTATTTTGTCAATCCGATATTATGATGGAATTTATTATTATTTCGTCACTCTGATATTTTATTAACCGTTTCGTAACTCAGATATTATGATGGTATTTGTTATTATTTCGTCGCTCTGATATTTTATTAACTATTTTGTCAATCCGATATTATGATGGAATTTATTATTATTTCGTCACTCTGATATTTTATTAACTGTTTCGTAACTCCGATATTATGATGGTATTTGTTATTATTTCGTCGCTCTGATATTTTATTAACTGTTTCGTAACTCCGATATTATGATGGTATTTGTTATTATTTCGTCGCTCTGATATTTTATTAACTGTTTCGTAACTCCGATATTATGATGGTATTTGTTATTATTTCGTCGCTCTGATATTTTATTAACTGTTTCGTAACTCCGATATTATGATGGTATTTGTTACTTTTTCGATACTCATATATTTTCGTCTTTCTGATAATTTGTTAACTATTTTGTCAATCCGATATTATGATGGAATTTATTATTATTTCGTCGCTCTGATATTTTATAAACTGTTTCGTAACTCCGATGTTATGATGGTATTTGTTACTTTTTCTATTCTCATGTATTTTCGTCATTCTGATAATTCGTTAACTATTTTGTCAATCCGATATTATGATTGAAATTATTATTATTTCGTCACTCTGATATTTTCTAACTGTTTCGTAACTCCGATATTATGATGGTATTTGTTATTATTTCGTCGCTCTGATATTTTATTAACTGTTTCGTAACTCCGATATTATGATGGTATTTGTTATTATTTCGTCCCTCTGATATTTTATCAACTGTTTCGTAACTCCGATATTATGATGGTATTTTTTATTATTTCGTCGCTCTGATATTTTTTTTTACTGTTTCGTAACTCCGATATTATGATGGTATTTGTTATTATTTCGTCGCTCTGATATTTTATTAACTGTTTCGTAACTCCGATATTATGATGGTATTTGTTACTTTTTCTATTCTCATGTATTTTCGTCTTTCTGTAAATTCGTTTACTATTTTGTCAATCCGATATTATGATGGAATTTATTATTATTTCGTCACTCTGATATTTTATTAACTGTTTCGTAACTCCGATATTATGATGGTATTTGTTACTTTTTCGTCGCTCTGATATTTAATTAGCTGTTTCGTAACTCCGATATTATGATGGTATTTGTTACTTATTCGATACTCATGTATATTCGTCTTTCTGATAATTCGTTAACTAGTTTGTCTGTCCGATATTATGAAGGAATTTATGATTATTTCGTCGCTCTGATATTTTATTAACTGTTTCGTAATTTCGATATTATGATGGTATTTGTTATTATTTCGTCGCTCTGATATTTTATTAACTGTTTCGTAACTCCGATGTTATGATGGTATTTGTTACTTTTTCGATTCTTATGTATTTTCGTCTTTCTGATAATTCGTTAACTATTTTGTCAATCCGATATTATGATGGAATTTATTATTATTTCGTCACTCTGATATTTTATTAACTGTTTCGTAACTCAGATATTATGATGGTATTTGTTATAATTTCGTCGCTCTGATATTTTATTAACTATTTTGTCAATCCGATATTATGATGGAATTTATTATTATTTCGTCACTCTGATATTTTATTAACTGTTTCGTAACTCCGATATTATGATGGTATTTGTTATTATTTCGTCGCTCTGATATTTTATTAACTGTTTCGTAACTCCGATATTATGATGGTATTTGCTACTTTTTCGATACTCATGTATTTTCGTCTTTCTGATAATTCGTTAACTATTTTGTCAATCCGATATTATGATGGAATTTATTACTATTTCGTCACTCTGATACTTTATTAACTGTTTCGTAACTCCGATATTATGATGGTATTTTTTATTATTTCGTCGCTCTGATATTTTATTAACTGTTTCGTAACTCCGATGTTATGATGGTATTTGTTACTTTTTCGATTCTCATGTATTTTCGTCTTTCTGATAATTCGTTAACTATTTTGTCAATCCGTTATTATGATGGAATTTATTATTATTTCGTCACTCTGATATTTTATTAACTGTTTCGTAACTCAGATATTATGATGGTATTTGTTATAATTTCGTCCCTCTGATATCTTATTAACTATTTTGTCAATCCGATATTATGATGGAATTTATTATTATTTCGTCACTATGATATTTTATTAACTGTTTCGTAACTCCGATATTATGATGGTATTTGTTATTATTTCGTCGCTCTGATATTTTATTAACTGTTTCGTAACTCCGATATTATGATGGTATTTGTTATTATTTCGTCGCTCTGATATTTTATTAACTGTTTCGTAACTCCGATATTATGATGGTATTTGTTACTTTTTCGATACTCATGTATTTTCGTCTTTCTGATAATTCGTTAACTATTTTGTCAATCCGATATTATGATGGAAATTATTATTATTTCGTCACTCTGATATTTTCTAACTGTTTCGTAACTCCGATATTATGATGGTGTTTGTTATTATTTCGTCGCTCTGATATTTTTTTAACTGTTTCGTAACTCCGATATTATGATGGTATTTGTTATTTTTTCGTCGCTCTGATATTTTATTAGCTGTTTCGTAACTCCGATATTACGATGGTATTTGTTACTTATTCGATACTCATGTATTTTCGTCTTTCTGATAATTCGTTAACTATTTTGTCAATCCGATATTATGATGGAATTTATTATTATTTCGTCACTCTGATATTTTATTAACCGTTTCGTAACTCAGATATTATGATGGTATTTGTTATTATTTCGTCGCTCTGATATTTTATTAACTATTTTGTCAATCCGATATTATGATGGAATTTATTATTATTTCGTCACTCTGATATTTTATTAACTGTTTCGTAACTCCGATATTATGATGGTATTTGTTATTATTTCGTCGCTCTGATATTTTATTAACTGTTTCGTAACTCCGATATTATGATGGTATTTGTTATTATTTCGTCGCTCTGATATTTTATTAACTGTTTCGTAACTCCGATATTATGATGGTATTTGTTATTATTTCGTCGCTCTGATATTTTATTAACTGTTTCGTAACTCCGATATTATGATGGTATTTGTTACTTTTTCGGTACTCATATATTTTCGTCTTTCTGATAATTTGTTAACTATTTTGTCAATCCGATATTATGATGGAATTTATTATTATTTCGTCGCTCTGATATTTTATAAACTGTTTCGTAACTCCGATGTTATGATGGTATTTGTTACTTTTTCTATTCTCATGTATTTTCGTCATTCTGATAATTCGTTAACTATTTTGTCAATCCGATATTATGATTGAAATTATTATTATTTCGTCACTCTGATATTTTCTAACTGTTTCGTAACTCCGATATTATGATGGTATTTGTTATTATTTCGTCGCTCTGATATTTTATTAACTGTTTCGTAACTCCGATATTATGATGGTATTTGTTATTATTTCGTCCCTCTGATATTTTATCAACTGTTTCGTAACTCCGATATTATGATGGTATTTTTTATTATTTCGTCGCTCTGATATTTTTTTTTACTGTTTCGTAACTCCGATATTATGATGGTATTTGTTATTATTTCGTCGCTCTGATATTTTATTAACTGTTTCGTAACTCCGATATTATGATGGTATTTGTTACTTTTTCTATTCTCATGTATTTTCGTCTTTCTGTAAATTCGTTTACTATTTTGTCAATCCGATATTATGATGGAATTTATTATTATTTCGTCACTCTGATATTTTATTAACTGTTTCGTAACTCCGATATTATGATGGTATTTGTTACTTTTTCGTCGCTCTGATATTTTATTAGCTGTTTCGTAACTCCGATATTATGATGGTATTTGTTACTTATTCGATACTCATGTATATTCGTCTTTCTGATAATTCGTTAACTAGTTTGTCTGTCCGATATTATGAAGGAATTTATGATTATTTCGTCTCTCTGATATTTTATTAACTGTTTCGTAATTTCGATATTATGATGGTATTTGTTATTATTTCGTCGCTCTGATATTTTATTAACTGTTTCGTAACTCCGATGTTATGATGGTATTTGTTACTTTTTCGATTCTCATGTATTTTCGTCATTCTGATAATTCGTTAACTATTTTGTCAATCCGATATTATGATTGAAATTATTATTATTTCGTCACTCTGATATTTTCTAACTGTTTCGTAACTCCGATATTATGATGGTATTTGTTATTATTTCGTCGCTCTGATATTTTATTAACTGTTTCGTAACTCCGATATTATGATGGTATTTGTTATTATTTCGTCCCTCTGATATTTTATCAACTGTTTCGTAACTCCGATATTATGATGGTATTTTTTATTATTTCGTCGCTCTGATATTTTTTTTTACTGTTTCGTAACTCCGATATTATGATGGTATTTGTTATTATTTCGTCGCTCTGATATTTTATTAACTGTTTCGTAACTCCGATATTATGATGGTATTTGTTACTTTTTCTATTCTCATGTATTTTCGTCTTTCTGTAAATTCGTTTACTATTTTGTCAATCCGATATTATGATGGAATTTATTATTATTTCGTCACTCTGATATTTTATTAACTGTTTCGTAACTCCGATATTATGATGGTATTTGTTACTTTTTCGTCGCTCTGATATTTTATTAGCTGTTTCGTAACTCCGATATTATGATGGTATTT
Organism: Rhaphigaster nebulosa; assembly: GCA_948150685.1. Lineage (NCBI taxonomy): Eukaryota > Metazoa > Arthropoda > Insecta > Hemiptera > Pentatomidae > Rhaphigaster > Rhaphigaster nebulosa. Next base: position 163,343,990 of record OX411307.1, read on the forward strand.
GTTACTTATTCGATACTCATGTATATTCATCTTTCTGATAATTCGTTAACTAGTTTGTCTGTCCGATATTATGAAGGAATTTATGATTATTTCGTCTCTCTGATATTTTATTAACTGTTTCGTAATTTCGATATTATGATGGTATTTGTTATTATTTCGTCGCTCTGATATTTTATTAACTGTTTCGTAACTCCGATGTTATGATGGTATTTGTTACTTTTTCTATTCTCATGTATTTTCGTCATTCTGATAATTCGTTAACTATTTTGTCAATCCGATATTATGATTGAAATTATTATTATTTCGTCACTCTGATATTTTCTAACTGTTTCGTAACTCCGATATTATGATGGTATTTGTTATTATTTCGTCCCTCTGATATTTTATCAACTGTTTCGTAACTCCGATATTATGATGGTATTTTTTATTATTTCGTCGCTCTGATATTTTTTTTACTGTTTCGTAACTCCGATATTATGATGGTATTTGTTATTATTTCGTCGCTCTGATATTTTATTAACTGTTTCGTAACTCCGATGTTATGATGGTATTTGTTACTTTTTCGATTCTCATGTATTTTCGTCTTTCTGATAATTCGTTAACTATTTTGTCAATCCGATATTATGATGGAATTTATTATTATTTCGTCACTCTGATATTTTATTAACTGTTTCGTAACTCAGATATTATGATGGTATTTGTTATAATTTCGTCGCTCTGATATTTTATTAACTATTTTGTCAATCCGATATTATGATGGAATTTATTATTATTTCGTCACTCTGATATTTTATTAACTGTTTCGTAACTCCGATATTATGATGGTATTTGTTATTATTTCGTCGCTCTGATATTTTATTAACTGTTTCGTAACTCCGATATTATGATGGTATTTGCTACTTTTTCGATACTCATGTATTTTCGTCTTTCTGATAATTCATTAACTATTTTGTCAATCCGATATTATGATGGAAATTATTATTATTTCGTCACTCTGATATTTTCTCACTGTTTCGTAACTCCAATATTATGATGGTATTTGTTATTTTTTCGTCGCTCTGATATTTTATTTACTGTTTCGTAACTCCGATATTACGATGGTATTTGTTACTTTATCGATACTCATGTATTTTCGTCTTTCTGTTAATTCGTTAACTATTTTGTCAATCCGATATTATGATGGAATTTATTATTATTTCGTCACTCTGATATTTTATTAACTGTTTCGTAACTCAGATATTATGATGGTATTTTTTATTATTTCGTCGCTCTCATATTTTATTAACTATTTTGTCAATCCGATATTATGATGGAATTTATTATTATTTCGTCACTCTGATATTTTATTAACTGTTTCGTAACTCCGATATTATGATGGTATTTGTTATTATTTCGTCGCTCTGATATTTTATTAACTGTTTCGTAACTCCGATATTATGATGGTATTTGTTATTATTTCGTCGCTCTGATATTTTATTAACTGTTTCGTAACTCCGATATTATGATGGTATTTGTTACTTTTTCGATATTCATGTATTTCCGTCTTTCTGATAATTCGTTAACTATTTTGTCAATCCGATATTATGATGGAAATTATTATTATTTCGTCACTCTGATATTTTCTAACTTTTTCGTAACTCCGATATTATGATGGTATTTGTTATTATTTCGTCGCTCTGATATTTTATTAACTGTTTCGTAACTCCGATGTTATGATGGTATTTGTTACTTTTTCTATTCTCATGTATTTTCGTCTTTCTGATAATTCGTTATCTATTTTGTCAATCCGATATTATGATGGAATTTATTATTATTTCGTCACTCTGATATTTTATTAACTGTTTCGTAACTCCGATATTATGATGGTATTTGTTATTATTTCGTCGCTCTGATATTTTATTTACTGTTTCGTAACTCCGATATTATGATGGTATTTGTTATTATTTCGTCGCTCTGATATTTTATTAACTGTTGCGTAACTCCGATATTATGATGGAATTTGTTATTATTTCGTCGCTCTGATATTTTTTTAACTGTTTCGTAACTCCGATGTTATGATGGTATTTGTTATTATTTCGTCGCTCTGATATTTTTTTAACTGTTTCGTAACTCCGATATTATGATGGTATTTGTTATTATTTCGTCGCTCTGATATTTTATTAACTGTTGCGTAACTCCGATATTATGATGGAATTTGTTATTATTTCGTCGCTCTGATATTTTTTTAACTGTTTCGTAACTCCGATGTTATGATGGTATTTGTTATTATTTCGTCGCTCTGATATTTTTTTAACTGTTTCGTAACTCCGATATTATGATGGTATTTGTTATTATTTCGTCGCTCTGATATTTTATTAACTGTTTCGTAACTCCGATATTATGATGGAATTTGTTATTATTTCGTCGCTCTGATATTTTTTTAACTGTTTCGTAACTCCGATGTTATGATGGTATTTGTTATTATTTCGTCGCTCTGATATTTTTTTAACTGTTTCGTAACTCCGATATTATGATGGTATTTGTTATTATTTCATCGCTCTGATATTTTTTTAACTGTTTCGTAACTCCGATATTATGATGGTATTTGTTATTATTTCGTCGCTCTGATATTTTATTAACTGTTTCGTAACTCCGATATTATGATGGTATTTGTTATTATTTCGTCGCTCTGATATTTTATTAACTGTTTCGTAACTCCGATATTATGATGGTATTTGTTATTATTTCGTCGCTCTGATATTTTATTAACTGTTTCGTAACTCCGATATTATGATGGTATTTGTTACTTTTTCGATATTCATGTATTTCCGTCTTTCTGATAATTCGTTAACTATTTTGTCAATCCGATATTATGATGGAAATTATTATTATTTCGTCACTCTGATATTTTCTAACTGTTTCGTAACTCCGATATTATGATGGTATTTGTTATTATTTCGTCGCTCTGATATTTTATTAACTGTTTCGTAACTCCGATGTTATGATGGTATTTGTTACTTTTTCGATACTCATGTATTTTCGTCTTTCTGATAATTCGTTAACTATTTTGTCAATCCGATATTATGATGGAATTTATTATTATTTCGTCGCTCTGATATTTTATTAACTGTTTCGTAACTCCGATGTTATGATGGTATTTGTTACTTTTCCTATTCTCATGTATTTTCGTCATTCTGATAATTCGTTAACTATTTTGTCAATCCGATATTATGATTGAAATTATTATTATTTCGTCACTCTGATATTTTCTAACTGTTTCGTAACTCCGATATTATGATGGTATTTGTTATTATTTCGTCGCTCTGATATTTTATTAACTGTTTCGTAACTCCGATATTATGATGGTATTTGTTATTATTTCGTCCCTCTGATATTTTATCAACTGTTTCGTAACTCCGATATTATGATGGTATTTGTTATTATTTCGTCGCTCTGATATTTTTTTTACTGTTTCGTAACTCCGATATTATGATGGTATTTGTTATTATTTCGTCGCTCTGATATTTTATTAGCTGTTTCGTAACTCCGATGTTATGATGGTATTTGTTACTTTTTCTATTCTCATGTATTTTCGTCTTTCTGATAATTCGTTTACTATTTTGTAGATCCGATATTATGAAGGAATTTATGATTATTTCGTCGCTCTGATATTTTATTAACTGTTTCGTAATTTCGATATTATGATGGTATTTGTTATTATTTCGTCGCTCTGATATTTTATTAACTGTTTCGTAACTCCGATGTTATGATGGTATTTGTTACTTTTTCGATTCTCATGTATTTTCGTCTTTCTGATAATTCGTTAACTATTTTGTCAATCCGATATTATGATGGAATTTATTATTATTTCGTCACTCTGATATTTTATTAACTGTTTCGTAACTCAGATATTATGATGGTATTTGTTACTTTTTCGATACTCATGTATTTTCGTCTTTCTGATAATTCGTTAACTATTTTGTCAATCCGATATTATGATGGAAATTGTTATTATTTCGTCACTCTGATATTTTCTAACTGTTTCGTAACTCCGATATTATGATGGTATTTGTTATTATTTCGTCGCTCTGATATTTTATTAACTCTTTTGTCAATCCGATATTATGATGGAATTTATTATTATTTCGTCACTCTGATATTTTATTAACTGTTTCGTAACTCCGATATTATGATGGTATTTGTTATTATTTCGTCGCTCTGATATTTTTTTAACTGTTTCGTAACTCCGATATTATGATGGTATTTGTTATTATTTCGTCGCTCTGATATTTTATTAACTGTTTCGTAACTCCGATATTATGATGGAATTTATTATTATTTCGTCACTCTGATATTTTATTAACTGTTTCGTAACTCAGATATTATGATGGTATTTGTTATTATTTCGTCGCTCTGATATTTTATTAACTATTTTGTCAATCCGATATTATGATGGAATTTATTATTATTTCGTCACTCTGATATTTTATTAACTGTTTCGTAACTCCGATATTATGATGGTATTTGTTATTATTTCGTCGCTCTGATATTTTATTAACTGTTTCGTAACTCCGATATTATGATGGTATTTGTTATTATTTCGTCGCTCTGATATTTTATTAACTGTTTCGTAACTCCGATATTATGATGGTATTTGTTATTATTTCGTCGCTCTGATATTTTATTAACTGTTTCGTAACTCCGATATTATGATGGTATTTGTTACTTTTTCGATACTCATGTATTTTCGTCTTTCTGATAATTCGTTAACTATTTTGTCAATCCGATATTATGATGGTATTTGTTATTATTTCGTCGCTCTGATATTTTATTAACTGTTTCGTAACTCCGATGTTATGATGGTATTTGTTACTTTTTCGATTCTCATGTATTTTCGTCTTTCTGATAATTCGTTAACTATTTTGTCAATCCGATATTATGATGGAATTTATTATTATTTTGTCACTCTGATATTTTATTAACTGTTTCGTAACTCCGATATTATGATGGAATTTGTTATTATTTCGTCGCTCTGATATTTTATTAACTGTTTCGTAACTCCGATATTATGATGGTATTTGTTACTTATTCGATACTCATGTATTTTCGTCTTTCTGATAATTCGTTAACTATTTCGTCTGTCCGATATTATGAAGGAATTTTTTATTATTTCGTCGCTCTGATATTTTATTAACTGTTTCGTAAGTCCGATATTATGATGGTATTTATTATTATTTCGTCCCTCCGATATTTTATTAATCGTTTCGTAACTCCGATATTATGATGGTATTTGTTATTATTTCGTCGCTCTGATATTTTATTAACTGTTTCGTAACTCCGATATTATGATGGTATTTGTTATTATTTCGTCGCTCTGATATTTTATTAACTGTTTCGTAACTCCGATATTATGATGGTATTTGTAATTATTTCGTCGCTCTGATATTTTTTTAACTGTTTCGTAACTCCGATATTATGATGGTATTTGTTATTATTTCGTCGCTCTGATATTTTATTAACTGTTTCGTAACTCCGATGTTATGATGGTATTTGTTACTTTTTCGATTCTCATGTATTTTCGTCTTTCTGATAATTCGTTAACTATTTTGTCAATCCGATATTATGATGGAATTTATTATTATTTTGTCACTCTGATATTTTATTAACTGTTTCGTAACTCCGATATTATGATGGTATTTGTTATATTTTCGTCGCTCTGATATTTTATTAGCTGTTTCGAAACTCCGATATTATGATGGTATTTGTTACTTATTCGATACTCATGTATTTTCGTCTTTCTGATAATTCGTTAACTATTTTGTCAATCCGATATTATGATGGAATTTATTATTATATCGTCACTCTGATATTTTATAAGCTGTTTCGTAACGCCGATATTATGATGGTATTTGTTATTATTTCGTCGCTCTGATATTTTTTTAACTGTTTCGAAACTCCGATATTATGATGGTATTTGTTATTATTTCGTCGCTCTGATATTTTATTAACTGTTTCGTAACTCCGATATTATGATTGTATTTGTTATTATTTCGTCCCTCTGATATTTTATTAACTGTTTCGTAAATCCGATATTATGATGGTATTTGTTATTATTTCGTCGCTCTGATATTTTTTTTACTGTTTCGTAACTCCGATATTATGATGGTATTTGTTATTATTTCGTCGCTATGATATTTTATTAACTGTTTCGTAACTCCGATGTTATGATGGTATTTGTTACTTTTTCGATTCTCATGTATTTTCGTCTTTCTGATAATTCGTTAACTATTTTGTCAATCCGATATTATGATGGAATTTATTATTATTTTGTCACTCTGATATTTTCTAACTGTTTCGTAACTCCGATATTATGATGGTATTTGTTATTATTTCGTCGCTCTGATATTTTATTAACTGTTTCGTAACTCCGATATTATGATGGTATTTGTTATTATTTCGTCGCTCTGATATTTTATTAACTGTTTCGTAACTCCGATATTATGATGGTATTTGTTACTTTTTCGATACTCATGTATTTTCGTCTTTCTGATAATTCGTTAACTATTTTGTCAATCCGATATTATGATGGTATTTGTTATTATTTCGTCGCTCTGATATTTTATTAACTGTTTCGTAACTCCGATGTTATGATGGTATTTGTAACTTTTTCGATTCTCATGTATTTTCGTCTTTCTGATAATTCGTTAACTATTTTGTCAATCCGATATTATGATGGAATTTATTATTATTTTGTCACTCTGATATTTTATTAACTGTTTCGTAACTCCGATATTATGATGGAATTTGTTATTATTTCGTCGCTCTGATATTTTATTAACTGTTTCGTAACTTCGATATTATGATGGTATTTGTTACTTATTCGATACTCATGTATTTTCGTCTTTCTGATAATTCGTTAACTATTTCGTCTGTCCGATATTATGAAGGAATTTTTTATTATTTCGTCGCTCTGATATTTTATTAACTGTTTCGTAAGTCCGATATTATGATGGTATTTATTATTATTTCGTCCCTCCGATATTTTATTAACTGTTTCGTAACTCCGATATTATGATGGTATTTGTTATTATTTCGTCGCTCTGATATTTTATTAACTGTTTCGTAACTCCGATATTATGATGGTATTTGTTATTATTTCGTCGCTCTGATATTTTATTAACTGTTTCGTAACTCCGATATTATGATGGTATTTTTAATTATTTCGTCGCTCTGATATTTTTTTAACTGTTTCGTAACTCCGATATTATGATGGTATTTGTTATTATTTCGTCGCTCTGATATTTTATTAACTGTTTCGTAACTCCGATGTTATGATGGTATTTGTTACTTTTTCGATTCTCATGTATTTTCGTCTTTCTGATAATTCGTTAACTATTTTGTCAATCCGATATTATGATGGAATTTATTATTATTTTGTCACTCTGATATTTTATTAACTGTTTCGTAACTCCGATATTATGATGGTATTTTTTATTATTTCGTCGCTCTGATATTTTATTAACTGTTTCGTAACTCCGATGTTATGATGGTATTTGTTACTTTTTCGATTCTCATGTATTTTCGTCTTTCTGATAATTCGTTAACTATTTTGTCAATCCGTTATTATGATGGAATTTATTATTATTTCGTCACTCTGATATTTTATTAACTGTTTCGTAACTCAGATATTATGATGGTATTTGTTATAATTTCGTCCCTCTGATATCATATTAACTATTTTGTCAATCCGATATTATGATGGAATTTATTATTATTTCGTCACTATGATATTTTATTAACTGTTTCGTAACTCCGATATTATGATGGTATTTGTTATTATTTCGTCGCTCTGATATTTTATTAACTGTTTCGTAACTCCGATATTATGATGGTATTTGTTATTATTTCGTCGCTCTGATATTTTATTAACTGTTTCGTAACTCCGATATTATGATGGTATTTGTTACTTTTTCGATACTCATGTATTTTCGTCTTTCTGATAATTCGTTAACTATTTTGTCAATCCGATATTATGATGGAAATTATTATTATTTCGTCACTCTGATATTTTCTAACTGTTTCGTAACTCCGATATTATGATGGTGTTTGTTATTATTTCGTCGCTCTGATATTTTTTTAACTGTTTCGTAACTCCGATATTATGATGGTATTTGTTATTTTTTCGTCGCTCTGATATTTTATTAGCTGTTTCGTAACTCCGATATTACGATGGTATTTGTTACTTATTCGATACTCATGTATTTTCGTCTTTCTGATAATTCGTTAACTATTTTGTCAATCCGATATTATGATGGAATTTATTATTATTTCGTCACTCTGATATTTTATTAACCGTTTCGTAACTCAGATATTATGATGGTATTTGTTATTATTTCGTCGCTCTGATATTTTATTAACTATTTTGTCAATCCGATATTATGATGGAATTTATTATTATTTCGTCACTCTGATATTTTATTAACTGTTTCGTAACTCCGATATTATGATGGTATTTGTTATTATTTCGTCGCTCTGATATTTTATTAACTGTTTCGTAACTCCGATATTATGATGGTATTTGTTATTATTTCGTCGCTCTGATATTTTATTAACTGTTTCGTAACTCCGATATTATGATGGTATTTGTTATTATTTCGTCGCTCTGATATTTTATTAACTGTTTCGTAACTCCGATATTATGATGGTATTTGTTACTTTTTCGGTACTCATATATTTTCGTCTTTCTGATAATTTGTTAACTATTTTGTCAATCCGATATTATGATGGAATTTATTATTATTTCGTCGCTCTGATATTTTATAAACTGTTTCGTAACTCCGATGTTATGATGGTATTTGTTACTTTTTCTATTCTCATGTATTTTCGTCATTCTGATAATTCGTTAACTATTTTGTCAATCCGATATTATGATTGAAATTATTATTATTTCGTCACTCTGATATTTTCTAACTGTTTCGTAACTCCGATATTATGATGGTATTTGTTATTATTTCGTCGCTCTGATATTTTATTAACTGTTTCGTAACTCCGATATTATGATGGTATTTGTTATTATTTCGTCCCTCTGATATTTTATCAACTGTTTCGTAACTCCGATATTATGATGGTATTTTTTATTATTTCGTCGCTCTGATATTTTTTTTTACTGTTTCGTAACTCCGATATTATGATGGTATTTGTTATTATTTCGTCGCTCTGATATTTTATTAACTGTTTCGTAACTCCGATATTATGATGGTATTTGTTACTTTTTCTATTCTCATGTATTTTCGTCTTTCTGTAAATTCGTTTACTATTTTGTCAATCCGATATTATGATGGAATTTATTATTATTTCGTCACTCTGATATTTTATTAACTGTTTCGTAACTCCGATATTATGATGGTATTTGTTACTTTTTCGTCGCTCTGATATTTTATTAGCTGTTTCGTAACTCCGATATTATGATGGTATTTGTTACTTATTCGATACTCATGTATATTCGTCTTTCTGATAATTCGTTAACTAGTTTGTCTGTCCGATATTATGAAGGAATTTATGATTATTTCGTCTCTCTGATATTTTATTAACTGTTTCGTAATTTCGATATTATGATGGTATTTGTTATTATTTCGTCGCTCTGATATTTTATTAACTGTTTCGTAACTCCGATGTTATGATGGTATTTGTTACTTTTTCGATTCTCATGTATTTTCGTCATTCTGATAATTCGTTAACTATTTTGTCAATCCGATATTATGATTGAAATTATTATTATTTCGTCACTCTGATATTTTCTAACTGTTTCGTAACTCCGATATTATGATGGTATTTGTTATTATTTCGTCGCTCTGATATTTTATTAACTGTTTCGTAACTCCGATATTATGATGGTATTTGTTATTATTTCGTCCCTCTGATATTTTATCAACTGTTTCGTAACTCCGATATTATGATGGTATTTTTTATTATTTCGTCGCTCTGATATTTTTTTTTACTGTTTCGTAACTCCGATATTATGATGGTATTTGTTATTATTTCGTCGCTCTGATATTTTATTAACTGTTTCGTAACTCCGATATTATGATGGTATTTGTTACTTTTTCTATTCTCATGTATTTTCGTCTTTCTGTAAATTCGTTTACTATTTTGTCAATCCGATATTATGATGGAATTTATTATTATTTCGTCACTCTGATATTTTATTAACTGTTTCGTAACTCCGATATTATGATGGTATTTGTTACTTTTTCGTCGCTCTGATATTTTATTAGCTGTTTCGTAACTCCGATATTATGATGGTATTTGTTACTTATTCGATACTCATGTATATTCGTCTTTCTGATAATTCGTTAACTAGTTTGTCTGTCCGATATTATGAAGGAATTTATGATTATTTCGTCTCTCTGATATTTTATTAACTGTTTCGTAATTTCGATATTATGATGGTATTTGTTATTATTTCGTCGCTCTGATATTTTATTAACTGTTTCGTAACTCCGATGTTATGATGGTATTTGTTACTTTTTCTATTCTCATGTATTTTCGTCATTCTGATAATTCGTTAACTATTTTGTCAATCCGATATTATGATTGAAATTATTATTATTTCGTCACTCTGATATTTTCTAACTGTTTCGTAACTCCGATATTATGATGGTATTTGTTATTATTTCGTCCCTCTGATATTTTATCAACTGTTTCGTAACTCCGATATTATGATGGTATTTTTTATTATTTCGTCGCTCTGATATTTTTTTTACTGTTTCGTAACTCCGATATTATGATGGTATTTGTTATTATTTCGTCGCTCTGATATTTTATTAACTGTTTCGTAACTCCGATGTTATGATGGTATTTGTTACTTTTTCGATTCTCATGTATTTTCGTCTTTCTGATAATTCGTTAACTATTTTGTCAATCCGATATTATGATGGAATTTATTATTATTTCGTCACTCTGATATTTTATTAACTGTTTCGTAACTCAGATATTATGATGGTATTTGTTATAATTTCGTCGCTCTGATATTTTATTAACTATTTTGTCAATCCGATATTATGATGGAATTTATTATTATTTCGTCACTCTGATATTTTATTAACTGTTTCGTAACTCCGATATTATGATGGTATTTGTTATTATTTCGTCGCTCTGATATTTTATTAACTGTTTCGTAACTCCGATATTATGATGGTATTTGCTACTTTTTCGATACTCATGTATTTTCGTCTTTCTGATAATTCATTAACTATTTTGTCAATCCGATATTATGATGGAAATTATTATTATTTCGTCACTCTGATATTTTCTCACTGTTTCGTAACTCCAATATTATGATGGTATTTGTTATTTTTTCGTCGCTCTGATATTTTATTTACTGTTTCGTAACTCCGATATTACGATGGTATTTGTTACTTTATCGATACTCAAGTATTTTCGTCTTTCTGTTAATTCGTTAACTATTTTGTCAATCTGATATTATGATGGAATTTATTATTATTTCGTCACTCTGATATTTTATTAACTGTTTCGTAACTCAGATATTATGATGGTATTTTTTATTATTTCGTCGCTCTCATATTTTATTAACTATTTTGTCAATCCGATATTATGATGGAATTTATTATTATTTCGTCACTCTGATATTTTATTAACTGTTTCGTAACTCCGATATTATGATGGTATTTGTTATTATTTCGTCGCTCTGATATTTTATTAACTGTTTCGTAACTCCGATATTATGATGGTATTTGTTATTATTTCGTCGCTCTGATATTTTATTAACTGTTTCGTAACTCCGATATTATGATGGTATTTGTTACTTTTTCGATATTCATGTATTTCCGTCTTTCTGATAATTCGTTAACTATTTTGTCAATCCGATATTATGATGGAAATTATTATTATTTCGTCACTCTGATATTTTCTAACTTTTTCGTAACTCCGATATTATGATGGTATTTGTTATTATTTCGTCGCTCTGATATTTTATTAACTGTTTCGTAACTCCGATGTTATGATGGTATTTGTTACTTTTTCTATTCTCATGTATTTTCGTCTTTCTGATAATTCGTTATCTATTTTGTCAATCCGATATTATGATGGAATTTATTATTATTTCGTCACTCTGATATTTTATTAACTGTTTCGTAACTCCGATATTATGATGGTATTTGTTATTATTTCGTCGCTCTGATATTTTATTTACTGTTTCGTAACTCCGATATTATGATGGTATTTGTTATTATTTCGTCGCTCTGATATTTTATTAACTGTTGCGTAACTCCGATATTATGATGGAATTTGTTATTATTTCGTCGCTCTGATATTTTTTTAACTGTTTCGTAACTCCGATGTTATGATGGTATTTGTTATTATTTCGTCGCTCTGATATTTTTTTAACTGTTTCGTAACTCCGATATTATGATGGTATTTGTTATTATTTCGTCGCTCTGATATTTTATTAACTGTTGCGTAACTCCGATATTATGATGGAATTTGTTATTATTTCGTCGCTCTGATATTTTTTTAACTGTTTCGTAACTCCGATGTTATGATGGTATTTGTTATTATTTCGTCGCTCTGATATTTTTTTAACTGTTTCGTAACTCCGATATTATGATGGTATTTGTTATTATTTCGTCGCTCTGATATTTTATTAACTGTTTCGTAACTCCGATATTATGATGGAATTTGTTATTATTTCGTCGCTCTGATATTTTTTTAACTGTTTCGTAACTCCGATGTTATGATGGTATTTGTTATTATTTCGTCGCTCTGATATTTTTTTAACTGTTTCGTAACTCCGATATTATGATGGTATTTGTTATTATTTCATCGCTCTGATATTTTTTTAACTGTTTCGTAACTCCGATATTATGATGGTATTTGTTATTATTTCGTCGCTCTGATATTTTATTAACTGTTTCGTAACTCCGATATTATGATGGTATTTGTTATTATTTCGTCGCTCTGATATTTTATTAACTGTTTCGTAACTCCGATATTATGATGGTATTTGTTATTATTTCGTCGCTCTGATATTTTATTAACTGTTTCGTAACTCCGATATTATGATGGTATTTGTTACTTTTTCGATATTCATGTATTTCCGTCTTTCTGATAATTCGTTAACTATTTTGTCAATCCGATATTATGATGGAAATTATTATTATTTCGTCACTCTGATATTTTCTAACTGTTTCGTAACTCCGATATTATGATGGTATTTGTTATTATTTCGTCGCTCTGATATTTTATTAACTGTTTCGTAACTCCGATGTTATGATGGTATTTGTTACTTTTTCGATACTCATGTATTTTCGTCTTTCTGATAATTCGTTAACTATTTTGTCAATCCGATATTATGATGGAATTTATTATTATTTCGTCGCTCTGATATTTTATTAACTGTTTCGTAACTCCGATGTTATGATGGTATTTGTTACTTTTCCTATTCTCATGTATTTTCGTCATTCTGATAATTCGTTAACTATTTTGTCAATCCGATATTATGATTGAAATTATTATTATTTCGTCACTCTGATATTTTCTAACTGTTTCGTAACTCCGATATTATGATGGTATTTGTTATTATTTCGTCGCTCTGATATTTTATTAACTGTTTCGTAACTCCGATATTATGATGGTATTTGTTATTATTTCGTCCCTCTGATATTTTATCAACTGTTTCGTAACTCCGATATTATGATGGTATTTGTTATTATTTCGTCGCTCTGATATTTTTTTTACTGTTTCGTAACTCCGATATTATGATGGTATTTGTTATTATTTCGTCGCTCTGATATTTTATTAGCTGTTTCGTAACTCCGATGTTATGATGGTATTTGTTACTTTTTCTATTCTCATGTATTTTCGTCTTTCTGATAATTCGTTTACTATTTTGTCAATCCGATATTATGAAGGAATTTATGATTATTTCGTCGCTCTGATATTTTATTAACTGTTTCGTAATTTCGATATTATGATGGTATTTGTTATTATTTCGTCGCTCTGATATTTTATTAACTGTTTCGTAACTCCGATGTTATGATGGTATTTGTTACTTTTTCGATTCTCATGTATTTTCGTCTTTCTGATAATTCGTTAACTATTTTGTCAATCCGATATTATGATGGAATTTATTATTATTTCGTCACTCTGATATTTTATTAACTGTTTCGTAACTCAGATATTATGATGGTATTTGTTACTTTTTCGATACTCATGTATTTTCGTCTTTCTGATAATTCGTTAACTATTTTGTCAATCCGATATTATGATGGAAATTATTATTATTTCGTCACTCTGATATTTTCTAACTGTTTCGTAACTCCGATATTATGATGGTATTTGTTATTATTTCGTCGCTCTGATATTTTATTAACTCTTTTGTCAATCCGATATTATGATGGAATTTATTATTATTTCGTCACTCTGATATTTTATTAACTGTTTCGTAACTCCGATATTATGATGGTATTTGTTATTATTTCGTCGCTCTGATATTTTTTTAACTGTTTCGTAACTCCGATATTATGATGGTATTTGTTATTATTTCGTCGCTCTGATATTTTATTAACTGTTTCGTAACTCCGATATTATGATGGAATTTATTATTATTTCGTCACTCTGATATTTTATTAACTGTTTCGTAACTCAGATATTATGATGGTATTTGTTATTATTTCGTCGCTCTGATATTTTATTAACTATTTTGTCAATCCGATATTATGATGGAATTTATTATTATTTCGTCACTCTGATATTTTATTAACTGTTTCGTAACTCCGATATTATGATGGTATTTGTTATTATTTCGTCGCTCTGATATTTTATTAACTGTTTCGTAACTCCGATATTATGATGGTATTTGTTATTATTTCGTCGCTCTGATATTTTATTAACTGTTTCGTAACTCCGATATTATGATGGTATTTGTTATTATTTCGTCGCTCTGATATTTTATTAACTGTTTCGTAACTCCGATATTATGATGGTATTTGTTACTTTTTCGATACTCATGTATTTTCGTCTTTCTGATAATTCGTTAACTATTTTGTCAATCCGATATTATGATGGTATTTGTTATTATTTCGTCGCTCTGATATTTTATTAACTGTTTCGTAACTCCGATGTTATGATGGTATTTGTTACTTTTTCGATTCTCATGTATTTTCGTCTTTCTGATAATTCGTTAACTATTTTGTCAATCCGATATTATGATGGAATTTATTATTATTTTGTCACTCTGATATTTTATTAACTGTTTCGTAACTCCGATATTATGATGGAATTTGTTATTATTTCGTCGCTCTGATATTTTATTAACTGTTTCGTAACTCCGATATTATGATGGTATTTGTTACTTTTTCTATTCTCATGTATTTTCGTCTTTCTGATAATTCGTTTACTATTTTGTCAATCCGATATTATGAAGGAATTTATGATTATTTCGTCGCTCTGATATTTTATTAACTGTTTCGTAATTTCGATATTATGATGGTATTTGTTATTATTTCGTCGCTCTGATATTTTATTAACTGTTTCGTAACTCCGATGTTATGATGGTATTTGTTACTTTTTCGATTCTCATGTATTTTCGTCTTTCTGATAATTCGTTAACTATTTTGTCAATCCGATATTATGATGGAATTTATTATTATTTCGTCACTCTGATATTTTATTAACTGTTTCGTAACTCAGATATTATGATGGTATTTGTTACTTTTTCGATACTCATGTATTTTCGTCTTTCTGATAATTCGTTAACTATTTTGTCAATCCGATATTATGATGGAAATTATTATTATTTCGTCACTCTGATATTTTCTAACTGTTTCGTAACTCCGATATTATGATGGTATTTGTTATTATTTCGTCGCTCTGATATTTTATTAACTCTTTTGTCAATCCGATATTATGATGGAATTTATTATTATTTCGTCACTCTGATATTTTATTAACTGTTTCGTAACTCCGATATTATGATGGTATTTGTTATTATTTCGTCGCTCTGATATTTTTTTAACTGTTTCGTAACTCCGATATTATGATGGTATTTGTTATTATTTCGTCGCTCTGATATTTTATTAACTGTTTCGTAACTCCGATATTATGATGGAATTTATTATTATTTCGTCACTCTGATATTTTATTAACTGTTTCGTAACTCAGATATTATGATGGTATTTGTTATTATTTCGTCGCTCTGATATTTTATTAACTATTTTGTCAATCCGATATTATGATGGAATTTATTATTATTTCGTCACTCTGATATTTTATTAACTGTTTCGTAACTCCGATATTATGATGGTATTTGTTATTATTTCGTCGCTCTGATATTTTATTAACTGTTTCGTAACTCCGATATTATGATGGTATTTGTTATTATTTCGTCGCTCTGATATTTTATTAACTGTTTCGTAACTCCGATATTATGATGGTATTTGTTATTATTTCGTCGCTCTGATATTTTATTAACTGTTTCGTAACTCCGATATTATGATGGTATTTGTTACTTTTTCGATACTCATGTATTTTCGTCTTTCTGATAATTCGTTAACTATTTTGTCAATCCGATATTATGATGGTATTTGTTATTATTTCGTCGCTCTGATATTTTATTAACTGTTTCGTAACTCCGATGTTATGATGGTATTTGTTACTTTTTCGATTCTCATGTATTTTCGTCTTTCTGATAATTCGTTAACTATTTTGTCAATCCGATATTATGATGGAATTTATTATTATTTTGTCACTCTGATATTTTATTAACTGTTTCGTAACTCCGATATTATGATGGAATTTGTTATTATTTCGTCGCTCTGATATTTTATTAACTGTTTCGTAACTCCGATATTATGATGGTATTTGTTACTTATTCGATACTCATGTATTTTCGTCTTTCTGATAATTCGTTAACTATTTCGTCTGTCCGATATTATGAAGGAATTTTTTATTATTTCGTCGCTCTGATATTTTATTAACTGTTTCGTAAGTCCGATATTATGATGGTATTTATTATTATTTCGTCCCTCCGATATTTTATTAACTGTTTCGTAACTCCGATATTATGATGGTATTTGTTATTATCGCTCTGATATTTTATTAACTGTTTCGTAACTCCGATATTATGATGGTATTTGTTATTATTTCGTCGCTCTGATATTTTATTAACTGTTTCGTAACTCCGATATTATGATGGTATTTGTAATTATTTCGTCGCTCTGATATTTTTTTAACTGTTTCGTAACTCCGATATTATGATGGTATTTGTTATTATTTCGTCGCTCTGATATTTTATTAACTGTTTCGTAACTCCGATGTTATGATGGTATTTGTTACTTTTTCGATTCTCATGTATTTTCGTCTTTCTGATAATTCGTTAACTATTTTGTCAATCCGATATTATGATGGAATTTATTATTATTTTGTCACTCTGATATTTTATTAACTGTTTCGTAACTCCGATATTATGATGGTATTTGTTATATTTTCGTCGCTCTGATATTTTATTAGCTGTTTCGAAACTCCGATATTATGATGGTATTTGTTACTTATTCGATACTCATGTATTTTCGTCTTTCTGATAATTCGTTAACTATTTTGTCAATCCGATATTATGATGGAATTTATTATTATATCGTCACTCTGATATTTTATAAACTGTTTCGTAACGCCGATATTATGATGGTATTTGTTATTATTTCGTCGCTCTGATATTTTTTTAACTGTTTCGAAACTCCGATATTATGATGGTATTTGTTATTATTTCGTCGCTCTGATATTTTATTAACTGTTTCGTAACTCCGATATTATGATGGTATTTGTTATTATTTCGTCCCTCTGATATTTTATTAACTGTTTCGTAAATCCGATATTATGATGGTATTTGTTATTATTTCGTCGCTCTGATATTTTTTTTACTGTTTCGTAACTCCGATATTATGATGGTATTTGTTATTATTTCGTCGCTATGATATTTTATTAACTGTTTCGTAACTCCGATGTTATGATGGTATTTGTTACTTTTTCGATTCTCATGTATTTTCGTCTTTCTGATAATTCGTTAACTATTTTGTCAATCCGATATTATGATGGAATTTATTATTATTTTGTCACTCTGATATTTTCTAACTGTTTCGTAACTCCGATATTATGATGGTATTTGTTATTATTTCGTCGCTCTGATATTTTATTAACTGTTTCGTAACTCCGATGTTATGATGGTATTTGTTACTTTTTCGATTCTCATGTATTTTCGTCTTTCTGATAATTCGTTAACTATTTTGTCAATCCGATATTATGATGGAATTTATTATTATTTTGTCACTCTGATATTTTATTAACTGTTTCGTAACTCCGATATTATGATGGTATTTGTTATATTTTCGTCGCTCTGATATTTTATTAGCTGTTTCGAAACTCCGATATTATGATGGTATTTGTTACTTATTCGATACTCATGTATTTTCGTCTTTCTGATAATTCGTTAACTATTTTGTCAATCCGATATTATGATGGAATTTATAATTATATCGTCACTCTGATATTTTATAAACTGTTTCGTAACGCCGATATTATGATGGTATTTGTTATTATTTCGTCGCTCTGATATTTTTTTAACTGTTTCGAAACTCCGATATTATGATGGTATTTGTTATTATTTCGTCGCTCTGATATTTTATTAACTGTTTCGTAACTCCGATATTATGATGGTATTTGTTATTATTTCGTCCCTCTGATATTTTATTAACTGTTTCGTAAATCCGATATTATGATGGTATTTGTTATTATTTCGTTTCTCTGATATTTTTTTTACTGTTTCGTAACTCCGATATTATGATGGTATTTGTTATTATTTCGTCGCTATGATATTTTATTAACTGTTTCGTAACTCCGATGTTATGATGGTATTTGTTACTTTTTCTATTCTCATGTATTTTCGTCTTTCTGATAATTCGTTAACTATTTTGTCAATCCGATATTATGATGGAATTTATTATTATTTCGTCACTCTGATATTTTATTAACTGTTTCGTAACTCCGATATTATGATGGTATTTGTTATATTTTCGTCGCTCTGATATTTTATTTGCTGTTTCGTAACTCCGATATTATGATGGTATTTGTTACTTATTCGATACTCATGTATTTTCGTCTTTCTGATAATTCGTTTACAATTTTGTCTGTCCGATATTATAAAGAAATTTATTAGTATTTCGTCGCTCTGATATTTTATTAACTGTTTCGTAACTCCGATATTATGATGGTATTTGTTATTATTTCGTCCGTCTGATATTTTATTAACTGTTTCGTAACTCCGATATTATGATGGTATTTGTTATTATTTCGTCGCTCTGATATTTTTTTAACTGTTTCGAAACTCCGATATTATGATGGTATTTGTTATTATTTCGTCGCTCTGATATTTTATTAACTGTTTTGTAACTCCGATATTATGATGGTATTTGTTATTATTTTGTCCCTCTGATATTTTATTAACTGTTTCGTAACTCCGATATTATGATGGTATTTGTTATTATTTCGTCGCTATGATATTTTTTTTACTGTTTCTTAACTCCGATATTATGATGGTATTTGTTATTATTTCGTCGCTCTGTTATTTTATAAACTGTTTCGTAACTCCGATGTTATGATGGTATTTGTTACTTTTTCTATTCTCATGTATTTTCGTCTTTCTGATAATTCGTTAACTATTTTGTCAATCCGATATTATGATGGAATTTATTATTATTTCGTCACTCTGATATTTTATTAACTGTTTCGTAACTCCGATATTTTGATGGTATTTGTTATTATTTCGTCGCTCTGATATTTTTTTAACTGTTTCGTAACTCCGATATTATGATGGTATTTGTAACTTTTTCGATACTCATGTATTTTCGTCTTTCTGATAATTCGTTAACTATTTTGTCAATCCGATATTATGATGGAAATTATTATTATTTCGTCACTCTGATATTTTCTAACTGTTTCGTAACTCCGATATTATGATGGTATTTTTTATTATTTCGTTTCTCTGATATTTTTTTAACTGTTTCGTAACTCCGATATTATGATGGTATTTGTTATTTTTTCGTCGCTCTGATATTTTATTAGCTGTTTCGTAACTCCGATATTATGATGGTATTTGTTACTTATTCGATACTCATGTATTTTCGTCTTTCTGAAAATTCGTTAACTATTTTGTCTGTCCGATATTATGAAGGAATTTATTATTATTTCGTCGCTCTGATATTTTATTAACTGTTTCGTAACAACGATATTATGATGGTATTTATTATTATTTCGTCCCTCCGATATTTTATTAACTGTTTCGTAACTCCGATATTATGATGGTATTTGTTATTATCTCGTCGCTCTGATATTTTATTAACTGTTTCGTAACTCCGATATTATGATGGTATTTGTTATTATTTCGTCGCTCTGATATTTTATTAACTGTTTCGTAACTCCGATATTATGATGGTATTTGTTATTATTTCGTCGCTCTGATATTTTTTTAACTGTTTCGAAACTCCGATATTATGATGGTATTTGTTATTATTTCGTCGCTCTGATATTTTATTAGCTGTTTCGTAACTCCGATATTATGATGGTATTTGTTATTATTTCATCCCTCTGATATTTTATTAACTGTTTCGTAACTCCGATATTATGATGGTATTTGTTATTATTTCGTCGCTCTGATATTTTTTTTACTGTTTCGAAACTCCGATATTATGATGGTATTTGTTATTATTTCGTCGCTCTGATATTTTATAAACTGTTTCGTAACTCCGATGTTATGATGGTATTTGTTACTTTTTCTATTCTCATGTATTTTCGTCTTTCTGATGATTCGTTAACTATTTTGTCAATCCGATATTATGATGGAATTTATTATTATTTCGTAACTCTGATATTTTATTAACTGTTTCGTAACTCCGATATTATGATGGTATTTGTTATTATTTCGTCGCTCTGATATTTTATTAACTGTTTCGTAACTCCGATATTATGATGGTATTTGTTATTATTTCGTCCCTCTGATATTTTATTAACTGTTTCGTAAATCCGATATTATGATGGTATTTGTTATTATTTCGTCGCTCTGATATTTTTTTTACTGTTTCGTAACTCCGATATTATGATGGTATTTGTTATTATTTCGTCGCTCTGATATTTTATTAACTGTTTCGTAACTCCGATGTTATGATGGTATTTGTTACTTTTTCTATTCTCATGTATTTTCGTCTTTCTGATAATTCGATAACTATTTTGTCAATCCGATATTATGATGGAATTTATTATTATTTCGTCACTCTGATATTTTATTAACTGTTTCGTAACTCCGATATTATGATGGTATTTGTTATATTTTCGTCGCTCTGATATTTTATTAGCTGTTTCGTAACTCCGATATTATGATGGTATTTGATACTTATTCGATACTCATATATTTTCGTCTTTCTGATAATTCGTTAACTATTTTGTCTGTCCGATATTATGAAGGAATTTATTATTATTTCGTCGCTCTGATATTTTATTAACTGTTTCGTAACTCCGATATTATGATGGTATATTTTACTTTTTCGATACTCATGTATTTTCGTCTTTCTGATAATTCGTTAACTATTTTGTCAATCCAATATTATGATGGAATTTATTATTTTTTCGTCACTCAGATATTTTCTGACTGTTTCGTAACTCCGATATTATGAAGGTATTTGTTATTATTTCGTCGCTCTGATATTTTATTAACTGTTTCGTAACTCCGATATTATGATGGTATTTGTTATTATTTCGTCCGTCTGATATTTTATTAACTGTTTCGTAACTCCGATATTATGATGGTATTTGTTATTATTTCGTCGCTCTGATATTTTTTTAACTGTTTCGAAACTCCGATATTATGATGGTATTTGTTATTATTTCGTCGCTCTGATATTTTATTAACTGTTTCGTACCTCCGATATTATGATGGTATTTGTTATTATTTCGTCCCTCTGATATTTTATTAACTGTTTCGTAACTCCGATATTATGATGGTATTTGTTATTATTTCGTCGCTCTGATATTTTTTTTACTGTTTCGTAACTCCGATTATATGATGGTATTTGTTATTATTTCGTCGCTCTGATATTTTATAAACTGTTTCGTAACTCCGATGTTATGATGGTATTTGTTACTTTTTCTATTCTCATGTATTTTCGTCTTTCTGATAATTCGTTAACTATTTTGTCAATCCGATATTATGATGGAATTTATTATTATTTCGTCTCTCTGACAATTTATTAACTGTTTCGTAACTCCGATATTATGATGGTATTTGTTATTATTTCGTCGCTCTGATATTTTATTAACTGTTTCGTAACTCCGATATTATGATGGTATTTGTTATTATTTCATCGCTCTGATATTTTATTAACTGTTTCGTAACTCCGATATTATGATGGTATTTGTTACTTTTTCGATACTCATGTATTTTCGTCTTTCTGAAAATTCGTGAACTATTTTGTCTGTCCGATATTATGAAGGAATTTATTATTATTTCGTCGCTCTGATATTTTATTAACTGTTTCGTAACTCCGATATTATGATGGTATTTGTTATTATTTCGTCCCTCCGATATTTTATTAACTGTTTCGTAACTCCGATATTATGATGGTATTTGTTATTATTTCGTCGCTCTGATATTTTATTAACTGTTTCGTAACTCCGATATTATGATGGTATTTGTTATTATTTCGTCGCTCTGATATTTTATTAACTGTTTCGTAACTCCGATATTATGATGGTATTTGTTATTATTTCGTCGCTCTGATATTTTTTTAACTGTTTCGTAACTCCGATATTATGATGGTATTTGTTATTATTTCGTCGCTATGATATTTTATTAACTGTTTCGTAACTCCGATGTTATGATGGTATTTGTTACTTTTTCGATTCTCATGTATTTTCGTCTTTCTGATAATTCGTTAACTATTTTGTCAATCCGATATTATGATGGAAATTATTATTACTTCGTCACTCTGATATTTTCTAACTGTTTCGTAACTCCGATATTATGATGGTATTTGTTATTATTTCGTCGCCCTGATATTTTATTAACTGTTTCGTAACTCCGATATTATGATGGTATTTGTTATTATTTCGTCCCTCTGATATTTTATTAACTGTTTCGTAACTCCGATATTATGATGGTATTTGTTATTATTTCGTCGCTCTGATATTTTTTTTACTGTTTCGTAACTCCGATATTATGATGGTATTTGTTATTATTTCGTCGCTCTGATATTTTATTAACTGTTTCGTAACTCCGATGTTATGATGGTATTTGTTACTTTTTCTATTCTCATGTATTTTCGTCTTTCTGATAATTCGTTAACTATTTTGTCAATCCGATATTATGATGGAATTTATTATTATTTCGTCACTCTGATATTTTATTAACTGTTTCGTATTTCCGATATTATGATGGTATTTGTTATTATTTCGTCGCTCTGATATTTTATTAACTGTTTCGTAACTCCGATATTATGATGGTATTTGTTATTTTTTCGTCGCTCTGATATTTTATTAGCTGTTTCGTAACTCCGATATTATGATGGTATTTGTTACTTATTCGATACTCATGTATTTTCGTCTTTCTGAAAATTCGTTAACTATTTTGTCTGTCCGATATTATGAAGGAATTTATTATTATTTCGTCGCTCTGATATTTTATTAACTGTTTCGTAACTCCGATATTATGATGGTATTTGTTATTATTTCATCGCTCTGATATTTTATTAACTGTTTCGAAACTCCGATATTATGATGGTATTTGTTATTATTTCGTCCCTCTGATATTTTATTAACTGTTTCGTAACTCCGATGTTATGATGGTATTTGTTACTTTTTCGATTCTCATGTATTTTCGTCATTCTGATAATTCGTTAACTATTTTGTCAATCCGATATTATGATGGAATTTATTATTATTTCGTCACTCTGATATTTTATTAACTGTTTCGTAACTCCGATATTATGATGGTATTTGTTATATTTTCATCGCTCTGATATTTTATTAGCTGTTTCGTAACTCCGTTATTATGATGGTATTTGTTACTTATTCGATACTCATGTATTTTCGTCTTTCTGATAATTCGTTAACTATTTTGTCTGTCCGATATTATGAAGGAATTTATGATTATTTCGTCGCTCTGATATTTTATTAACTGTTTCGTAACTCCGATATTATGATGGTATTTGTTATTATTTCGTCGCTCTGATATTTTATTAACTGTTTCGTAACTCCGATGTTATGATGGAATTTATTATTATTTCGTCACTCTGATATTTTATTAACTGTTTCGTAACTCCGATATTATGATGGTATTTGTTATTATTTCGTCGCTCTGATATTTTATTAACTGTTTCGTAACTCCGATGTTATGATGGTATTTGTTACTTTTTCGATTCTCATGTATTTTCGTCTTTCTGATAATTCGTTAACTATTTTGTCAATCCGATATTATGATGGAATTTATTATTATTTCGTCACTCTGATATTTTCTAACTATTTTGTCAATCCGATATTATGATGGAATTTATTATTAATTCGTCACTCTGATATTTTATTAACTGTTTCGTAACTCCGGTATTATGATGGTATTTGTTATTATTTCGTCGCTCTGATATTTTTTTAACTGTTTCGTAACTCCGATATTATGATGGTATTTGTAACTTTTTCGATACTCATGTATTTTCGTCTTTCTGATAATTCGTTAACTATTTTGTCAATCCGATATTATGATGGAAATTATTATTATTTCGTCACTCTGATATTTTCTAACTGTTTCGTAACTCCGATATTATGATGGTATTTTTTATTATTTCGTTTCTCTGATATTTTTTTAACTGTTTCGTAACTCCGATATTATGATGGTATTTGTTATTTTTTCGTCGCTCTGATATTTTATTAGCTGTTTCGTAACTCCGATATTATGATGGTATTTGTTACTTATTCGATACTCATGTATTTTCGTCTTTCTGAAAATTCGTTAACTATTTTGTCTGTCCGATATTATGAAGGAATTTATTATTATTTCGTCGCTCTGATATTTTATTAACTGTTTCGTAACAACGATATTATGATGGTATTTATTATTATTTCGTCCCTCCGATATTTTATTAACTGTTTCGTAACTCCGATATTATGATGGTATTTGTTATTATCTCGTCGCTCTGATATTTTATTAACTGTTTCGTAACTCCGATATTATGATGGTATTTGTTATTATTTCGTCGCTCTGATATTTTATTAACTGTTTCGTAACTCCGATATTATGATGGTATTTGTTATTATTTCGTCGCTCTGATATTTTTTTAACTGTTTCGAAACTCCGATATTATGATGGTATTTGTTATTATTTCGTCGCTCTGATATTTTATTAGCTGTTTCGTAACTCCGATATTATGATGGTATTTGTTATAATTTCGTCCCTCTGATATTTTATTAACTGTTTCGTAACTCCGATATTATGATGGTATTTGTTATTATTTCGTCGCTCTGATATTTTTTTTACTGTTTCGTAACTCCGATATTATGATGGTATTTGTTATTATTTCGTCGCTCTGATATTTTATAAACTGTTTCGTAACTCCGATGTTATGATGGTATTTGTTACTTTTTCTATTCTCATGTATTTTCGTCTTTCTGATGATTCGTTAACTATTTTGTCAATCCGATATTATGATGGAATTTATTATTATTTCGTAACTCTGATATTTTATTAACTGTTTCGTAACTCCGATATTATGATGGTATTTGTTATTATTTCGTCGCTCTGATATTTTATTAACTGTTTCGTAACTCCGATATTATGATGGTATTTGTTATTATTTCGTCCCTCTGATATTTTATTAACTGTTTCGTAAATCCGATATTATGATGGTATTTGTTATTATTTCGTCGCTCTGATATTTTTTTTACTGTTTCGTAACTCCGATATTATGATGGTATTTGTTATTATTTCGTCGCTCTGATATTTTATTAACTGTTTCGTAACTCCGATGTTATGATGGTATTTGTTACTTTTTCTATTCTCATGTATTTTCTTCTTTCTGATAATTCGATAACTATTTTGTCAATCCGATATTATGATGGAATTTATTATTATTTCGTCACTCTGATATTTTATTAACTGTTTCGTAACTCCGATATTATGATGGTATTTGTTATATTTTCGTCGCTCTGATATTTTATTAGCTGTTTCGTAACTCCGATATTATGATGGTATTTGATACTTATTCGATACTCATGTATTTTCGTCTTTCTGATAATTCGTTAACTATTTTGTCTGTCCGATATTATGAAGGAATTTATTATTATTTCGTCGCTCTGATATTTTATTAATTGGTTCGTAACTCCGATATTATGATGGTATTTTTTACTTTTTCGATACTCATGTATTTTCGTCTTTCTGATAATTCGTTAACTATTTTGTCAATCCAATATTATGATGGAATTTATTATTATTTCGTCACTCAGATATTTTCTGACTGTTTCGTTACTCCGATATTATGAAGGTATTTGTTATTATTTCGTCGCTCTGATATTTTATTAACTGTTTCGTAACTCCGATATTATGATGGTATTTGTTATTATTTCGTCCGTCTGATATTTTATTAACTGTTTCGTAACTCCGATATTATGATGGTATTTGTTATTATTTCGTCGCTCTGATATTTTTTTAACTGTTTCGAAACTCCGATATTATGATGGTATTTGTCATTATTTCGTCGCTCTGATATTTTATTAACTGTTTCGTAACTCCGATATTATGATGGTATTTGTTATTATTTCGTCCCTCTGATATTTTATTAACTGTTTCGTAACTCCGATATTATGATGGTATTTATTATTATTTCGTCGCTCTGATATTTTTTTTACTGTTTCGTAACTCCGATATTATGATGGTATTTGTTATTATTTCGTCGCTCTGATATTTTATTAGCTGTTTCGTAACTCCGATATTATGATGGTATTTGTTACTTATTCGATACTCATGTATTTTCGTCTTTCTGAAAATTCGTTAACTATTTTGTCTGTCCGATATTATGAAGGAATTTATTATTATTTCGTCGCTCTGATATTTTATTAACTGTTTCGTAACTCCGATATTATGATGGTATTTATTATTATTTCGTCCCTCCGATATTTTATTAACTGTTTCGTAACTCCGATATTATGATGGTATTTGTTATTATTTCGTCGCTCTGATATTTTTTTTACTGTTTCGTAACTCCGATATTATAATGGTATTTGTTATTATTTCGTCGCTCTGATATTTTATTAACTGTTTCGTAACTCCGATGTTATGATGGTATTTGTTACATTTTCTATTCTCATTTATTTTCGTCTTTCTGATAATTCGTTAACTATTTTGTCAATCCGATATTATGATGGAATTTATTATTATTTCGTCACTCTGATATTTTATTAACTTTTTCGTATTTCCGATATTATGATGGTATTTGTTATTATTTCGTCGCTCTGATATTTTATTAACTGTTTCGTAACTCCGATATTATGATGGTATTTGTTATTTTTTCGTCGCTCTGATATTTTATTAGCTGTTTCGTAACTCCGATATTATGATGGTATTTGTTACTTATTCGATACTCATGTATTTTCGTCTTTCTGAAAATTCGTTAACTATTTTGTCTGTCCGATATTATGAAGGAATTTATTATTATTTCGTCGCTCTGATATTTTATTAACTGTTTCGTAACTCCGATATTATGATGGTATTTATTATTATTTCGTCCCTCCGATATTTTATTAACTGTTTTGTAACTCCGATATTATGATGGTATTCGTTATTATTTCGTCGCTCTGATATTTTATTAACTGTTTCGTAACTCCGATATTATGATGGTATTTGTTATTATTTCGTCCCTCTGATATTTTATTAACTGTTTCGTAACTCCGATGTTATGATGGTATTTGTTACTTTTTCGATTCTCATGTATTTTCGTCATTCTGATAATTCGTTAACTATTTTGTCAATCCGATATTATGATGGAATTTATTATTATTTCGTCACTCTGATATTTTATTAACTGTTTCGTAACTCCGATATTATGATGGTATTTGTTATATTTTCATCGCTCTGATATTTTATTAGCTGTTTCGTAACTCCGTTATTATGATGGTATTTGTTACTTATTCGATACTCATGTATTTTCGTCTTTCTGATAATTCGTTAACTATTTTGTCTGTCCGATATTATGAAAGAATTTATGATTATTTCGTCGCTCTGATATTTTATTAACTGTTTCGTAACTCCGATATTATGATGGTATTTGTTATTATTTCGTCGCTCTGATATTTTATTAACTGTTTCGTAACTCCGATGTTATGATGGAATTTATTATTATTTCGTCACTCTGATATTTTATTAACTGTTTCGTAACTCCGATGTTATGATGGTATTTGTTACTTTTTCGATTCTCATGTATTTTCGTCTTTCTGATAATTCGTTAACTATTTTGTCAATCCGATATTATGATGGAATTTATTATTTTTTCGTCACTCTGATATTTTCTAACTGTTTCGTAACTCCGATAATATGATGGTATTTGTTATTATTTCGTCGCTCTGATATTTTATTAACTGTTTCGTAACTCCGATGTTATGATGGTATTTGTTACTTTTTCGATTCTCATGTATTTTCGTCATTCTGATAATTCGTTAACTATTTTGTCAATCCGATATTATGATGGAATTTATTATTATTTCGTCACTCTGATATTTTCTAACTGTTTCGTAACTCCGATATTATGATGGTATTTGTTATTATTTCGTCGCTCTGATATTTTATTAACTGTTTCGTAACTCCGATGTTATGATGGTATTTGTTACTTTTTCGATTCTCATGTATTTTCGTCATTCTGATAATTCGTTAACTATTTTGTCAATCCGATATTATGATGGAATTTATTATTATTTTGTCACTCTGATATTTTATTAACTGTTTCGTAACTCCGATATTATGATGGTATTTGTTATATTTTCGTCGCTCTGATATTTTATTAGCTGTTTCGTAACTCCGATATTATGATGGTATTTGTTACTTATTCGATACTCATGTATTTTCGTCTTTCTGATAATTCGTTAACTATTTTGTCTGTCCGATATTATGAAGGAATTTATTATTATTTCGTCGCTCTGATATTTTATTAACTGTTTCGTAACTCCGATATTATGATGGTATTTATTATTATTTCGTCCCTCTGATATTATATTAACTGTTTCGTAACTCCGATATTATGATGGTATTTGTTATTATTTCGTCGCTCTGATATTATGATGGAATTTATAACTATTTCGTCACTCAGATATTTTATTAACTATTTGGTCACTCAGATATTAAAATAAAATTTATTACGATTTCGACACTCAGGTATTTTCGTCATTCTAACATCTTATTAACTATTGAGTCACTCTGATATTATGATGAAATTTATTACGGTTTAGTCGCTCTGATATTTTATTAACTGTTTCATCACTCTGATATTATGATGGAATATATTACTGTTTCGTCACTCTGATATTATGACGAAATTTATTTCTATTTCATCACTCTGATAATTTTTTAACTATTTCATCACTCCTACTATTATGGTGGAATTTATTAATATTTCGTCACTCTGATATTTTATTAACTCATGCCGTCAACATTAAATTAATTTGTATATAAAACCTTGTGGTAGAATATTATCGATTACAATTTTTACCCTAATAAATTAAGATTTTTTAAATCAAATGTCTTAACATACATTCTGGTTCTGATTCAGGGTACCTATAATTAAAAATAAATAAAATCAATAAATAACATTTTATTTTTAAACTTTTACTTACATTTATATAAACTTTGCTTGCATTGTATATTTAAAAATCACAATTAATTTACAATGGTAGGCAAAATACCATTAGAAATCGCCTCCCTTCCCACAATTAGAGCCTGTTCATACAAAAAAAAAAAGATTAAAAACAATATTCGAAGTTTAAGATGGATAGAAAAAGTGAGGGTTCTTATAATATTTATTAATAATTACTTTTATTTTACAAAAAAACAGAAACACAATATGCATCAAAAGGTTAAAAAAAATGTATTCCTTCAATAGAATATCCGTCTGCCGGAGGTCGATTTCAAATAGTACTAATCATTTGAGGGATTTCTATATAAGAACAAAATTTATTGGAAAAACAAGCTATTATAATAAAAGACAACTTTTTTCTTTTTTATAAACTATGAATTGGAAATGAACTAAATAATAGTACTTTCATAATTAAATAAACACATACATAATTATATAATGTAAATATATACCTGACAAAGAACATAAATAAACTTTATAAGGTAAATCTATTTCAGAATAGTTTACAATATATAGTTCATATGTACTGATTTCAAATTAATGGAAAAAAATCTGTAGTTAATATATAAATAAAAGTTGAGATACCGGGCACATTTAGAGCAGCATATTTTGATTTATTAATTCTATTTAATAAATCAAGAATATAGTAGGAACACAATCAGTTCCTTACTCTAATTTAAAAAAAGATAAAAATAGTAATAAATGGAAAAACTTACTTGTGAAATGAAACTCGAGGTTTTCGCTGGTTCCGATCTGATCTATTTGAACAACCGTATACCCAAGTAAGCATAATAATTATTAAAAGTTAAGTCAAAACACGTCAAGTCGCGCTATTAAAATCGATTATTTTATCACAATCAGCACCCTCGACAACCTAATAATGGACCCCAATATCAAACATTTGTGAAAAACTGTCATTTATATTCATAGTCAAATAATAAAAATTTAGCATTGACTTTTTTTTTTTATTTTATGATATGACTTTTATTTTCTGATGCCAAATGAAAAAATCATATCTGGACTTTTATTCACTGAGAGTGAAAAATAAGGGTTAAATTCAATCCCTGTATGCTACTAAGTTTTTTTTTGTACCCCTTTGTTGATTATAAAGTTGTTTTTTTCTATTGTTAGTTAAATTGACAAAAATTAATGGTTTATTCTTCAATCTATTTACCATAGTTTTTTTATTCTGCTTACCTTATTTCTTTTTTCACCTGGTATATCATGTGTGATGAAACTGTAAACAAAGTGTAAGCAACAACAACGGATTTTAAGCTTCCACAAAAAAGAGGAAAAAAAAAAAAAAAAAAAGGAAAAGCGTACTTGGTATTTAGGTTTTGGACCAATTGTCAGCCAATCAAAAATATTGACATACCAGTAGAAATTTTCAAATTAGAGGACAATACTTTTTTACCAATCAAAAACAAATACAACCCTTCCACTACCTTCAGTAGGCCCGGGAGTAATGATTGCTTTGTTTTTCAGTGTTTTTTTTCCTTCAACTTCAGGCACAATATATGTTATTTAAATAATAGGTATGTGCTAAACAATCTCAAAAAAAAAAAAAAAATCATTTTCATTCATCAAAAATTATTAATTTAGCCAAGACAATCGAATTTTGAATTTTATATATATATATATATATATATATATATATATATATATATATATATATATATATATATATATAAGTTAAGTTGGGACTTACATTAGTATAGCCATTAATTCCAAACTAGCATTGTAAACATTGTAAATAGTATATAAAGAGGATTAGAATCTGAATAAAGTTAGTGTTTAACCAGCCTTCATGCGTATTCTTATTCTCCCAATTTCATCTTTTTTTTTATGTTTTGCGTGGCGAAGCTCTTAAGTGGTGCCGAAACCCGGGAACTTTTTTAGCAGTGAGAATTTTTTTTCTTTTCCTTTTTTTTTACGGAAGAATATTTTTATTTTGATACGTATCAATTTTTATTTTTATCGCATTTGAAGAAAAAAGTGTACCATTATGAATGAACAAGGACAGATAGAAATCCTTAGGTCAGCAACGTTAACGCTGGAGCCTTCACAGCCGGAACCGGTGAATCCCGAATTCCCGCCATTGTCATCAACAACTCTAACAATGGCGCGGGCGGACTTAGCTGCGCAGGAAGCGAATAGAATCGCACAAGAAACGAATGAATTAGAAAAAATGAAGTTGAAAAAGGCGAATGCACAAGATATCAGAAGAGAAATTTCGGATTTAGAGAAATTCAACGGAGAGGTGGGTGAATTGAATCCCTAGCCCTAGCACGTCGGGTCAGAAGGAGCGTCCTAAACCTGATTCAAGCGGATGAGGACACCTCGTGGCAGGTAATCAAGGAAAGACTGAAAAAAGCCTATGGAGGGGGGCGATGGTCCCCAGAAGAAGATATGCTCCAAATGTTCCGGGAAATGAAAAAAATGAACCAGACAAACTGTCAGGCCTACTCGCGAAGTTAAACTAGATAAACGAGAAATTGCGAGAGGCAATGGAAACAAGTGCAGTCGAGGCGTGGATGATATTTATGACCACGGTCCTGAAGGTACAGTTAGCCAGAGATATGGGAAGGAAGGACGGTCTACCCAGAGACAAATCATTCATTGAATGTGCACAGGAAATGGTGGACGCGAGTGCCCGTGATGAGGAAAAGAGAGAAGAGTTCGAACCAGGGTGGAGTAAAGTGTCTTACCGGCGGAACGAAGCAGGAAGGAATAGAGTAAGACAGGACCTAGGAAGAAGGAGAGAGGGAGAGTTTGGGAGAAGAGAAAAAGGACTAAGAGAAAGAAGGCAATTTGTGGATAGGGAGAGTGGCAGAAGAGAGGAAAGGAAGTGCCATGAATGTGGCAAGACAGGGCACTTGGTAGCTCAGTGCCCGCGTACGCGGTGTTTTAATGCCATAATGAGGGACATATGGCCAGACAATGCCCATATATACGGCGCAGGGAGCACGACCGAGGAGAACCGATGGAGGTCAACGCTCAAAGAATGTGGCGGAGGAGCAGAATACCGTCGGAATGGGCCAGATCTTCAGAGACTTCAGGGCCCGAGACGGAGAGCAGCGAACCCGGCGGCAGAGGAACCCCTGGAGGAAGAAGCAAGAAACGGAGTGCAGGGCGGCGAATAGAGCAAGTAAAGAGAGAATGAGGATCGTGTGAACGGAGGGGCAACCTTTTTTGCGTAAATAGTGTGGTAAAGAAGTGTGATCGGTTGCCTGTTATAGAGTTTTGTAAAGGGTGGAAGTGTTTGGTGGACACAGGAAGTTCCTGTACATTAGTAGTAGAGATAAGTTGAAGGTGCTATTTAAAGGAAAGGTTAAGCCAGGCGTGAGTCAAATGTCAGTGTAATACTTTAGATGTCAATGTAAAGTAGTCACTTTGAGTGGGCCCTGTACGATAGAGGGAGAAATAGATCTAGCCTTAGAGAAGTGGGGAAAGAAGGGGGAGGTGATGACGCTGCATGTTGTAGAAATCATGCCGCGCGAGTATGGGTGAATTTGGGGGTGTGATTTGTTTAGCAAACTAGGGGCGAATATCCGGAGTTCAGGGGGTCGATGGGCAATTAGGATCGGGAAAAAGAAGTATGAAACGGTGCAAGACGTGAAAGGGAGCGTTAGGTGTGTTGGGGTAATCAACAAAGGGGCGGATTGGAGACAAGGTATAAGGGAGGAATTCGTAGACATTTTTTTCGCGAAGGAGACCCATTGAGTGCGACGGGGGAGACTCTTCACGAAATTAATTTGAAGTCGGATAAGGTTACCTAAGTGAAGGAACGGAGATACCCACAAGCATTGAGGGAACTCATTCGCGAGGAAATCGAGGAGCTAAAACGTCAAAGGATCATCGTGGATAGTACGTCGCCTTTTAATAGTCCACTATGGGCAGTTAAGAAGAAAATCGTCGATGGAGAAACAAAGGAACGCTATAGGGTAGTTGTAGACTTTCGGCAATTAAATGAGAACACGCTCGATGAAAAGTACCCCATTCCTAGGTTGGAGGACATCTTGGATAGACTGTGTGGAGCATCGGTGTTTAGTACACTCGATCTGAAATCAGGGTACCATCAAATTCGCATGCACCCCGGAGACTAGGCCAAAACAGCGTTTACTTTCGAAAGGGGGCATTATGAATTTACCCGTATGCCGTTCGGCTCAAAGAATGCACCCATAACGTTCCAAAGACTGATGGACGAATTTTTGCGTGGTCTGGATGAAAGCATGTGCCAGGTATACATGGATGACCTCCTGGTTTTTAGTAAGACAGAGGCGAGTCATATAGAGGATCTGCGACAAGTCTTCACTAGAATACGACAGTTTGGGCTGAAACTATCGCAGGAAAAATCGACATTGGGTCAAAAACAGATTAATTTTCTGGGACATGTAATTTCTGCGGAAGGGGTACGACCAGACGGAAAGAAAGTAGAGGCAATTGGGAAAATGGCAAGGCCTAGCGATGTGAAGAGGATCAGGAGATTGTTAGGAACTCTAAAATCTACCGTCAATTTGTTCCGGAAATGGCTGAAAACCTGGTACCTCTGAACGAACTGTTGCGGAAGGGGCGCACGGTTAGGATTACGCCAGAGATTGAGGCGAATATCAGAAAATGCATGTTGTGGTTACAAACGGAGCCAGTCCTCGCATTCCCAGACTTTTCCAAACCATTTTCAATCACCATGGATGCCAGCGAATATGCACTGGGGGCGGTTCTATCGCAGGAAGGTGAGAGTGGGGAAAGACCTGTGGCTTATGCTAGCAGGAGGCTTATGGACGTGGAAGTCCGGTATAGCGCACTGGAACGAAAATTGCTAGGAATTGTATGGGCAGTGCAACACTTTCGGCCATATGTATTCGGAAGAAGGTTTAAAGTGCATACTGATCATCGTCCTCTGTTGTGGGTGGGCAATCTGAAGGAGACCTCAGCTAGAGTCACACGGTGAAAGGAGATTCTAAGTCAGTACAATCTGGAAGTAGTTTATAAACGGGGCAAAGGTAATGTTGTAGCTGACTGGTTATCTCGCGCTTTACAGGTTTATATGATGGAGACAGAGGAGGGTGAAGCATCGGGGGACCTACAAAGGTTCGTGCGGGAATGGACGCCAGACGGGGAAGGAGAAGGCGGGGCCGACCGCCAAGGCAATGGGGACCCCCCGGATGACGAGTCAGGGGACGAGAGACCAGCAGAGATGAAGGAGCGGGACGACATAATTAACGACAAGACTCGACAGGTCATCTGGAAAACAAGGACTACGGGACTTTTAAAAATGGACTTTTCCAAATACGAAAGACATACCATCGTCACTATTTGCTCTCAACCGGGAGTCAAGGAGGAGCAAATCTGCCGAGTGCTGAAAGACGCATCTAAGGTAGGCGCGACCCATTATTTATATGTCGGCAACGCAACGGTGTGGGACAAGATCCGTAACTTGTGGAGGAATGAAAAAATAGGGATAGACAAAACCTTTATCCGATGCCGCTCTATTGTGAAGACTATCCGTGACCACGAACAGCAAAAAGACGTGACGGTCGCATACCACCAAGGGAAGACGAACCACCGGGGAATCAACGAGACGTTGGCGTCATTGAAAAGAAGATATTATTGGGTAGGGATGAGGAAGACGGTAGAAGATGTTATGAGGAACTGCCACATTTGCCACACGGCTAAATAATATGACCGGCACCCCCCCGTAGGATTACAAACCGAGACGAGGACACCTACGGTACCGTTAACGGACCTTCAAGTTGATACTTTTACGTGGAGAGGATTTAAATGGGTGACAGTAGTGGACATCTTTAGCAAAACAGCAATGACCCACCTGGTGAAGGATAAATCGGCGGCAGCGGTTAGTAGCGCCCTCCAAACATGGTTCCAGTTTTATGGAGTGCCAGATACGATCACCTCGGACGGCGGCAGGGAATTTCATGGCACTGGAATACGGCTGGACATCCCAAAAGTAGGGGGGGGGGATTGAACGGCTCCATAATACCCTGGGTGAACATCTCCGGGTATTCCACGCAGATAAGGGGTTAGAAGCAGATGAGGCAATGCCCCGAGCCATAGCAGCGTATAACCATTCCATACACATGGCTACTGGGTTTTCCCCTTTCGAGGCCCTTTTTGGTTTACGCGCACGAAGGAGGGACGAGCGAGATACGGCTGTGGATGAGGACATGGCGGAAACCACTTTCTTTCTTCTATTATAAGAATTATATTGAGCGATCTCGTATTGGTATTGTTCTAGCCAACGGCTCCTGTCTGCCTTGTTAGCTCGCTGCGGATTTGACACTTTACCGGCACCCTTTCTAGTCATATAGGTTTTATTCTTTTTCCTTATTCTGTAAAATTTAATGGCAGGGTGCTATGGTCCAGGTAATTCGGTATTGATATTTTTAAGGAAATTCAAAAACTCTCCCACCGCTTTGTCGAAGTCCGCAGTACTGAGATTATTATCATTTAGCAAATTCTAGAAGGCAGTCGACCATCTTGAAATTTCTTTTTTAGCGCTATTAGCCGCATCCTCTTCATTCTTGTTTTTCCTTTCGTTATTTAGTAAGCCCCTTAATTTGTTGGTGTTTGCCTCCCAGGGATGCTTCTTTGCTATATGGGTTTCGAGACCTCTATCGCCTTTAAATGTTAGCCCACAGATGGGACAAACTTTATCCCTGGATCCTGAGGAAGGATCTTGTTTCTTTTCTTTTGATTCATTGTAAGTCAGCTTGGTTGTCAGTGGGAACTTAGGCAAACGTGGAAATACGTCGTCAATAGAGACTGTTTTGCCCAATACTTGGTCTTCATGATCATTCCATTCCACCTTGACTAACTTTTTTTCCTCCCGCGGCAGCCACAGACATCACAGAGGCCACTACTGCTTCTTTGACCGGGCCATCAGATCTAAGAACCCACACTGTCTGATTTATTTCCACCCCTCTGGAACTATGTCGGTTTAGGTCCATATCTTTCGGTTATAGTAATAATATACAAATACTTAGTGAGACTAATAGATCTGCATGGCATAGTAATAAGTATTTGAAAGTTCAAAACATTATAACATGTTTAACACATTATAAATTAAATATTATAATAAAAATAACTTACCGCTCCCCGCAGAGTCCATGCTTACTTAAGTTATATAAATATTGGTGTAATAAAACCATAGTCATTCACTATTACAATAAAAGCTCAAACGTATTTTAACCCGACTAATAATCACCAAAATGTACATAACCGCCAAATTTGGTGTAAAATTTAAGGATAAGCATAAAAATTGGATTAAAAACTATTGTTAAAATCATCAAAAATATTACTCAAAATACAAATCTTATGTTGGTGGGTATGAAAATTAAATTTATTCATACATTTCAGGGGGTGGGAGAGGATTTTTCTCCCTGACCCTCTCCCCTGCGCACGCCACTGTTTTAAATCATATTTATACATGAAAAATTGCATGCATAGGTCAAAATTTTTATCTCCTAGAGTACCTTAAAATAAGCTCTATCCATAAGTCCCTGGATGGATTGAATCTCTTAACTTAAGTTAAAGTTTCTTCAGACATGATCGAGGATAAAACAAGCATTCCACTAGAATTGATCGTTTTAAATAATTGATGCTTAGTATTGTATTCAGTTACCTCTTCTTGTTTTGATTCTGCAGTGGGCTTCGTAAGACAAGTTAAACTACCGTTCACAACGTCTTCTCCAAGAAAACTCCTAAGAAGGATCAAAAACCTGAATATCCAAGTTGCCCAGTTTCTTTTATCTTCTAAATTACCGATATTAACTTTAAGTTCCAGGTTTTCCGAGAAAAAAAAAATTCGTGACGAAAACAAAAGCAAAACGTCCGAAATATCACTTGATTAGCAAGTTAAAATTGCTGAACCCATAACCTGTTAAAGTTAATGAGGATGAACTAAATAAACAATATCAGAGTATTTAAAACAAAAACTTGTAATTGAGGCATATACCATAGAAGTGTGACACAAGAATGCCCAATTCATGAGTGAGCGGGAAGCACACTGGGACATCTCTTATTACTCTAATGCCAACTGGGTAACTCTGATACCTTGTACAATGTAAAAAAAAAGAAAAGAAAGTAAATCTTTCAATGAAATTATACAATCAAAAGATTAATTGAATAATAACAAAGATTTTATATATATTTTAACTGCTACCACCATGTAAGAGAAAGATGAAGAGGAAGAATAAACATGAAAATATATATTCTATAAATTGAATAAATACAAGAATAAACTCTTGTAACATGAATAATCTTGGGAGATTTCTATTTACTTAACTAATTTACTGGCGCAGATAAAAAAATTCTCAATTTATTCACATTGAAGAAAAAAATTATTTACAATTTTCAGACTTATAAATCATTATCACAATAAAACAATTAAGTACATTTCATCTATACAAATATTAACAAATGGACCAGCCAAATTTATGTACATCTTCATGATATAAACACAGATTTCTGCATATTTATAAATACGCAATTGAAATAATGGACATTACTTACTACAGATCATTATAATTTAAATCATATGAAAAAAACAAAAAAAATCTTCTTGAATAGAAACTAGTTTTACATAAGATGAATTGAATTAATGACTTTCTTCCAAGTGAGTATATCAGTCAATAATAGAATAACATAATTATATGGGCTATCAAGAAGTAAGCATAGCTTATATTTCTATTAACTGGGCAGGTCTTAAGTTTGTACTAACATGACAATAATTAGTCCAGCAGTTTTTTTTAAAACCAAAATTAGTTATATACAATTATTTCTGATAAGAATATGATATAAATATATACAAAATTAAAATACATCATTAACATTAAATATGATCTATCAGAAAACATGAACTTTAACAATAATAGTTCTCTTCAGCAGGGCCGGAACTAGGATTTTTGCCAGGGGAGAAAGCTCAATTTTGCTGCCCTTTCTTTGATTCCCCCTCCTCTAATGTAAGTAAACAGTTTTATAACAATATTTCAGGTAATACATTTTGGAATAAATATCATCATGTCATAAAATTCATTAATTTTAATGACTTAGTTAAGCTTAAAATAATAAAAAAGCAGAAACAAATATTTTTACTTGAAACTTTGCTCGAAATTTGTCACCCCCTAAATTCAGCCACACCAGGGCCCCTTTCACCGCTTCCCCCCAGTTCTGGCCCTGCTCTTCAGCATAAACTAATCATGTTGAGATTATATTTAGAAAATTAAATATATATAAAATAAATAACAAACTCTACTTATTAGAAAGATAATATGACTGAGGTAAAAAAAGTTTTCTAAACAAAAAAATGCCTTAACACACTCAGTGCAGAAGGGGCTCAGGTGAAACTCATCAGTTTTTCCCCAGGGATGGGTGGTCCTCAGGTGAGGCCCAAGCTCCTTGGTCTCCCATTCAGATTTATTCCACCATCCCTGTTAGGGATTGTTTTTTCAATTCCAGATAGTGAAAGATGACTTGAGTAAACTTCTACCTTTTAGGCAGTGTACTTCATTCTTAAATCGAATAATGCATACTTTAATAACAATTAATTTATGAATTTCATCTATACTTTTTGAAAAATATGCACCACTCCGTAAGGTATTCTCACAAAATCGTGTCCATACCAAGAGTGTTAAAG
Source organism: Rhaphigaster nebulosa (assembly GCA_948150685.1). Taxonomy (NCBI): domain Eukaryota; kingdom Metazoa; phylum Arthropoda; class Insecta; order Hemiptera; family Pentatomidae; genus Rhaphigaster; species Rhaphigaster nebulosa. The sequence goes on from OX411307.1 coordinate 163,383,563, forward strand.
TGAAAAAAAAATAAATAACTTATAATCAACCATGTAACTATAGATATAAACATTAATAAATTACTTATAATCAACCTTGTAACTATAGATATAAACATTTTATGCATAAGCTCAAAATATAAAATTTTTCTTTATCAAATCTTTCAATAAAAGTAATATAACTTTAAATATAAAATTTTAAATATATATGAACTAAATATTTACAATAACAACACGTGATAAAATGTTCTTCAGTCTATTCAGTTTCAGAATCTTCAAAATGTCAATCAGTGATCGCATTTAATCAGAGTCCACAATCACTTCTGATACTGAGCCTGAAACCAATACATGTATTGTTATATATTCTCATTAAATTATTTTATACTAATACTAGGTTGTTACAAAAGTCCTTGTGCATTAGTATATCTTTATTTCAGATTACATATTTTAAACATTATTAAATACTACTCTTCAAAGTAAAGTCCATTGTTTTTAACTACTTTATTAAAGATTAATTATTAAAGATCCGACCTTTTAAAAAATGAGCCATTGATCTAAACAAATCGTAATCTGATGATGCAATATCTGGGCTATTCGCAGGATGAGTCAAAACGTTTACTCCTTGTAGTTCCGATAATTTTTTCTTGGTCAAATGAGAACGATGTGCAGGAGCATTGTTGTGTTGTAAAATTGCTTGGTTCCTGTTGACCAAAGCGAGGTACTTTGTACTCAAAAATGCATAAACTCTGTCTAGCTGTTCACAGTAAAGGTTTGAGTCCCTCCTATATACTGATAAACCATGAGTAGTTGCATGTGTATCCTGGTTCACACATTCAAGAAGAAGATCATCATCAACGACCGATAGGCGACCTGACCTGGGTTGTGCAGCAGTAGTTCAATGTGTAATTGGCTCTCCTTCAATGACACAAATTTCTTTGCCGGCTGCCTTTGCGCTTAAATTTTTTTTTCCAATAATGTCTCAAAAGACCGCGAATCACGATTTTTTATTCTGACATTATTCATGCGTTTTAAAAATGCAAATGACCCCATAAAGCCAACTCAAGTCACAAGGAATTAAAAGATTAGTCAAAGTAAACACTGACATAAATAGTAGGAACAAAAACATTCTCATAGGATTAATTATGAGAGTTGGAATTAAGGGTTGTATTAATGCATAAGGATTTTTTTAACAACCTAGTAATACCCACAAACTATTTGTATATATTCAAGAAGAAGGTTAATTGTGCAAGATTTTTATCCGTTTATTTCCAGTTTTTGTTTATAACTGAAAATATTACAAGGAAATAACTAATATATATATATATATATATATATATATATATATATATATATATATATATATATATCACTACTTTGGAAGAAGGTCAGCTGCACTTTTGAGAAAACGGCACTTGTAGTTTTCATCATCAAATTTCAACTAATCATTACAAGTTTCCTTACAATTGTATAAATAATTTCTTGAACCCATTTGCAAGTAAATGCTTGGAGGTAGGTTGTATAAGATATTTTTTTATTCTGAACATATTTTTAGGCCTATATTTTTTGACTTGTGACAGTTTTGTTTAAAAAACAACTGCTCTTCAACAGTCACACAATGAATATTATTTGTGGCTCTCTTTATCATAAAAAAATAATCATCTAGTTGACTATGATTACACAAAAATTGTAAATTTTTGAGTGGTGCCGGTCTTCTTCCAAGGTAGCAATATATATTTTTATATAAATTCTATTTATTTTTTAAGAACGTTCTGTCAAGTTTAAAATGCTGCAATTGGGAATTACCTAAGTTAAATAGTTTTTTTATTATCACTTCCTATTTAACAAAAAATATGACACCCTTAAAATAACACAAAATTTAAATTTATCCCTTCCATGTTCGGAATTGGGCTATAATCCAAATGAACTTTTTTGTTGCAAATAAAGTGTGGAATCACCTCCTGGCCTATGGTCAGCCAAACCTGATACACCCTGTATATTTTTAAGAGGTGACATGATGACTCTTTTTCTTATCCCCCTACCTGTCTCCTAAATAAGAGCAGTAAATTCTTGGGAGGAATGGTCAGAAATCTGTGATCACAAGGAATAAGTCGATAAGTTGAAAAATGGTTCTCTTGAGTTATCTACAGTGTGATACTACCAAGCCTACTTCACAGTGTACAGAAGACTAGGGAGATGCTCACAATTCAGATAACTCATGAGGACAATTTTTCGACTTACCAACTTATTTTCTGTGACCTCAGAAATAGACTCCAGGATTATTTAGAGAGCAGTTAAGGTAGTAAAAGATTAGAGGTCAACAAATATGTCTTCAGGAAAGCTGAATCAATGGTGTATACCATCATATCTATAGTTGATACATCTCAGAATACTATACAAAACAAGAGATGAGGACTAAGCTCCAAGAAATACTGTGCCATTATCACACTGGGGGTGAAAATTGCCTTCAACATAGCAAAATTGAATCACTCAGCCTCTTTCAATTTCATATTCTTGTGGAAGTTTTTAATCACTTGAGATCCCAAGGTACATCACGGTACTAACCGCAGACCACCAGTGACTGGCTATGTTCAGGATTCTATTCAAGATTGTGGAACATAATATACAATGGGTTATACATACACTATGTACTCCAACCCAAGTGAGGTAGGCATTAAGGCTATTACAACTATGGCTGTCTGGAAAGATTGAAAGTATTATTAAGAGGCAGATGAATATCTTACCCAGATGCTTACTATAAATGGTTTTTTCTGTGTGTGCCACAATCATTTTAAACTGGAAAAGTTGATAGATTGCTCTCTATTTTCTTCATATTAAAAGAAACCAAGCATGCTTGTTTTTGCTAGTCCCCAACTCACAAAGGAATGGAAAGAGATTAATTGATCCTATAGAGTCCAAAGAATATGATGTCTTATGACTTGACTCTCAAAATGTGAGGAAAACTGCTGCCATCCTGAAGCAATTAAAAGAAATAGAAGAAAGGACTTTCTAATAGATCCAGAGCTAAGTTCTCCAAGACTAATTGGCTTCGGCATTTCCACTCTACAGATAGTGCCTAACAATGGTCCCTTAGGATAGAGTTGTAAGGACAGGTAGTTCTAGTAGTAAAAATCATATCATTGGGCTAAGTGTTCCTAGTCATGTTTTCAAAAAGATTTCTGTATATACAAATATTTATAATTATATGATATATAGATTAAATGTAGATATAGATATATATGTGATACATGAAAGCATATAAATACATAATTTGATTAAGCACGTTAGGAGAATATTGAATTTCACAGAATATGCAACATTGACATAAATGGAAGTAGTGGTTCAAATTAAAATGAATCAATCTTATTTTACAAAAGTAATGAGAAACTTTAAATTTTAACATGTAACATTTATTCTCCTATGGTGCATTTTTTCAACATTTTTCAGCACATAGACAGGTAATGGACAAGAGAACTCATGGTTGGGTACTGAAGTAGACTTTGAGAAAAAAAGACATTCACATAATAGATTTTTATTTAATGCATAAGTACATAAACACTTCAGAAGAATGAAACTCAGAGTTTACATAGCTCATATTGACCTGAAAAAGGTCTTTGAAACTGTAAAACGTACATGCTGTAAAACTAGACAAAAGTAGAAAGTTCATATAGGTCTTAAAGTCACAGTATAGCCACATAAAAGTCTTCAAGTGTCCAAAGAGGAAATCGTAATAGTTTATGTACATAGAAATTTGAAATATACAAGTCTATGATACATTTCATTCACATTTTGTGTGATCTTGAAGAATATAATAAGTTAGAACAAACTTTTTAACCTAATCTAAATGTGGTGGGGGATAGATGTAGCATTATTAATATTAATACAATCATTTATATAGAAAGTTTGCATTTTTTAATGCTAATTTTATTCAAAAACAGACAATACCATTTTTTAAATAATTTATGGAATATTTAGTATTTATATCTGCTCTAGGAAGTAATGATTAAAAATAATTTTTTTTTTTTGTTTCTTTTGTAAGAAGAATTACGGTGAATGGACTATATTATAATGTAAATTATATTAAAGATGTAAGATTCCTTAATATAAGGTTATGTCCTTAAAAGAAATTGGTAATTTAAAAAATAAACATGCATGAGTGTGATATATTTTATTGCACAGAGAATTTTAAAGTACCTATTTGTGTAGGTACAATGTATAATTATTTTTATTATAATTATTTTTATGTATAATTATATATGTTGAAGAAATATTATTTCTTATGACCTACTCCACTTTCCCTCTTTTTTAAATAAAGAAATATCAAGATAACAAAACTTGTTCTAGGCACAGAAATAGGCTCTAGCACCCTTGACCCTCTTACAGGGATTTAACCATAGAAAACTAACTAGAATAATGCATATGCTACTAAGTTACATAAAATTAACACATAAAATTTACATGCATACTTAAAATCGTCGTTTTGGACCACATAAATTTTTATATAAAACCCAAAAAGTTTGGTTTATATGAGGGTATGGAGAGATTCTCAACAAACAGAAACATTGTGTTTTCAATTTTTCTGTTAGCCTATGTTGGATTAAGAAGTTCATAGGGCAGCTCCGTTTTGTATTTTTTAATTCCTCTATGGCTGATGTGGGCTGGTACTTTTCAAAAGTTTTTGAACAAAGGACACGCATTCATTATAATTTTATAAAACAATGGAAAATTATTATGAATTGATTCTTTGCAGTGATTCATTGGTATTAGTGGAGAGGGGAATTAATATGGAAAGTGGGTCTATTAATTATTTTTGCCAATCAAAGATGGCTATCTAGAGGTTGCCACTTATTTCTGACCGTAGTAGATAAGGAAAGATTCATTCTGTGAAACCAATACAAAATTTAAAGATTTAAAAATAAGATCATATTGTTGACATAGAGAATTTCCTTGACATTCAATAAACACAAAATAACAATAAAAAATAAAAGGTGTTTTCCTATCGGATGCATGCTGGCTAGTCATAATTTCAAAAAATCAGGCTATATTACCAAACAGTTTCCTAAATATAGGATATTTTAAACAAATTTTATTTGTTTCTTTATAATAACAAAGCAGAACAGCACAGCATATATATATATATATATATATATATATATATATATATATATATATATAAACATAAAACACAATTCAGGAATATCACTAGTAAAAACGAGGACATTTAAAAAAAATAAAGATGCATACATGTTAAGTTATGAAAAAATAAATGAAAAATCAGATAAAGAAATAAATTGTAAGAAATAATAAAACATAACAATGAGGTAGCTTAAAAACATTAGAGTAAATATAATTTAAATGGTTTGCTACTGTAGGGAATAACCAATACATAAAAAATACTACATTGCAAAAGTAAGCAGACACAGAGCATACAATAATGAAAAACACAAATAAGTGGAAATGGTGTACTCACAATCCTGTGAAAGATTACTGTAATAATGGGCTCCAAACTTTTTCATATCCTCATAGCCAGGGTTAAGGAAACTATTACATCCTATAAAATTATTTAAATATGAAATGGAATTGTTTGGTTCAAATGTCTAAATGAGAACGTCTATGCACTTGGAAAACACAGAATTATAATAGCTCCATAACCTTAAAATATTTAATTGAACTTAAAGTGTGATTTCTACACCAAATGCTACTAATCAATGTACTAAGCTTATTTATAATTCAAAACACCTTATGTTAAGCATGCCAACAAAGCATTTCTAATACTTAAATAACATTGACTTAATACCCACTTTCAACCCATATACACTAAAAAATATAAAATACAAGTAAATTAAAAATAAAAGAAATTAATAAACAAACATATACCAGTGAAGAATAATTAGGATAAATTAATTCTTAAAAGTGACATTTTCCTTACTGGGCAAAACCATAACTACCTAAATGATAATACATAAATGATTTATTTTTTTTAAACACTATAGATTATACTTTGTCTCATTTAATAAAAATAATGAGGAATTTCTCTCTTCATTTCCCCCTATAGTATTATTTTTCAATGAATAAATTAGCTAATATTGTATAAGCTATAAAAAATTAATTGATATCACCTAATTCAATTTTTTTGTCAATTTTTACATTTTTTTGTCATTTTAATTGTTTTTTATTATGCATTATGATGGCACACTAAATAAAAAATTGAATAACAAATTTAAATATTAATTATGGTCCTAACAGGAAACATTGAACAACAAATTTTGATGATTGCTTTAAGTCTTCAAATTTTAATAAGATAATCTCAATAATGTAATATTGCAATAAATAGAATTAAATGAATAAAAATAATCTTTATGCTCATCTGAAAATTATTTTCACAGATTTTCAGATTCAAATCTATTTCTATTATCCTATGATTTTTTTTTGTTTAAGAAATTAATTTTGAACCATATAGGTAGGCATTCTAAAAAGGAGTGGTTGGCTCAGTAGGCAAGGCATTGGACTCCTAACTTCTGTGTTTCAGTCAGACTCTGATAGTTAATTTATTTATTCTGTTATATCAGCCATGGATTGACATCAAGAAGCCGTAATTTCTTACTGAGAACTCAACTCAATACCCTTCATGGGCTGTAGTGGTACAGGTTTAATTTTTAATTTAAAAAAAGTTAAATTAAATAATTATATATATTGGAATACTACATAACATTCTGATAAAATGTCATAAAATAAAATCATAAAACGGCCGAAAAAGTGTCATAATGCCTAATTTCAACATAAGATGAAAATAATTTACTTCTTCCTCTAACTCCTGTGTGTTATTAAGCGTGGAGTTGCAGTCCCAGTCCATTTAGCCCACTGGTCCTGTGTAGTCTTCTCAACTTCAGTGTATCCTCTTGCTGCTGCCAGATTTCAAATATAGTCAAAGTACATATACCTGAGTCTGCCTTCCAAGAACCACCTGGTCTTTTGGGTATCGTCCATCCTGCAAACGTGCTCAAACCATTTTAGCTGCCGCTCTTCTAGGATGACATACACTGATCTCACTCCCAAATCCTGTCATTTCTGACACAGTCCCTCTTGGTCTTACCAACTATTCTTCAAAGGAATCTCATTACAGGGGCTGTGATCCCACTTACATACTTATTGAGGGTTGTCCAGCTTTCCGATTCATACAGGAGCACTGGGAGGAACACTGGTTTAAATAGCTTAAGTTTAGCCCCTTTGCTTAATTTCTGCTTGCCTATGATTGTTTTTGACATTTGTTAGTGTAGTCCATTGATCTTCATCACTCGATTTAGAATCTCCTTGTCTGTTTTATCATAGCCCCTAGATATGTATATATATTTGCTAGTTCTAGGAGATCACCATTATATAAAATCCTAGGCTCTACATTATCCCGTCCAACACACACAACCTTGTTTTTAGTTAGATTTATGCGCAATCATCTTAACTGTAATTTTTCTAGCCATTTAACCAATGATGACTGGAGATTCTGGGAATCAGCAATTAGGACTATATCATCAGCATAGACCATAGCCTGACTAAGCACTGGTGTTAAATTCCTATATCTCACTACAGCCCTTGGGGTTCTCCTTTTACACAACTTCCATTTTTCTTCCATAAAAAGGATAAAAAGTAGAGGATCAAAGCTATCCCCCTCCTTTCCTCCTATAGGCCAGGTAGCCACCGGTTACGGAGTGGAGTGGAGTGGAGTTGAGCTGAGTTGAGCAGAGAGGAGCGGAGTTGGCATGGGGTGGCAATAGGAAGCGGAGTTGAGTCAGCTAAGCCATGCCAAGCTGTTGGATAAGGCAGTGCAAAATGTATGCCCATATTTCACAGTTAATTTAAGTTATAAAAAAAATGGGGAAGTGTGTAATTAATACAAAAACCAAATTTAAAACCGGTTAACTATTTTTTTTTTTATTTGCTATACACATTGTTATTTTAACGGATTTAAAAATTTTCATCATTATATGAGTATTTGATTAAAATTTAGATATTTTATTGTAACATTTAGTTGAATATGTTTACATTAAATTATTATCATAATAATTTAAAATAAATAATCATGATTATAAGCCGTTTTCACTGGGCTCTGATGAGAACATTGTCCGTAGAAATGAATGACTCTCTTTGTTCTAGGAAAACTGTATGGAACTCTCTATTTCATCCAGTTTCATTCTATACACCGAATAGATGGTTATCTCAAATAGAAACAAACTTTTATATTTACTTTTAAGTTCTAAATCGGATGATTTTGCCAGTGAATTTACATGTTTTGTGGTTATCACCTCTTCTAACAATTTTTCCTTGATATCCATTTTTGTGTGAGAAAAAATAACTTAACAAAAGAGAACTTTAAACTTTTTAATCATAAGGACAATAATTTAAACTTAAATTCACTTAAATTAACAACAGTCAAGTACGGAGTAGTAATAGGCATGGTAATAGGCAATTTCAAGTTGACAAGATAGCTGAATTTTAGTGGAGGAGGAAGCAGAGTCAACTACGCTCAGCTCGGCTCGGTTTCCACCCTTCCTATCTAATCAACACGTTCATTTTGCTTGCAGAGTCCACTCCACTCTGCAACCGGTGGAGTTAAACTTATAAAAGTGGAATGGTTTTGATGTTTGTCCATTGAGTCTTACAATATCCTTTGAGTCTTAATAAACGGATTTAATAGCACTCACCAGGTTTTCTGGCACCCTTCTTCTAATTAGTGCGCCCCACATCTCCTGCCCCAAAACTGAATCGAAAGCGGTCCTCAATCCAGAAATTCCAGATAGACTGACAAGTCACAGTTCCATGCTATTTCCACAATCATTCGGAGGGAGAAAATGTGTCCCTGGGTCTGTCTGCCAGGTCTAAAAGTGCCTTGCTCCTCTTCTACGATTTGCTCTACAATACGCCACAGTCGCTGCTCTAAAATTCTTGTGTATATCTTGAACACAACTGAGGAGAGGCATATTGGCTAATAGTTTCCACATTCACCTTGGATGCCTTTTTGTGTACAGGGATTATGATTTTGTTCTCCCATTCTTGCGGTAACAGCTTGAGATCCTAAATCTTTTGGAAAAGCATTTGGAGGCTCTTAATCATTTCATTACCACCATATTTAATGAATTCTGGGGCTATGCCATCTGGTCCCAGAGCATTTCCCAGCTGAATTTTTGCTACCGCTATTTCCACCTCCTCCTCCTTGATTGCATCATCCATATCTTCAGAGTAAACCTCTTCCACTCTTACTCTCCTTCTGCAGTATCTATGATGAAGGTGTTTACATTCTTCCTTACTAAATTTTTCCTGGAAGAACTGTCACCAAATTTCCAACACTTCTTTTTCATTGGTCACCAACTTCCCATGGGCATCTATTATGTTCCTGACTTTTTGCCTTTCAGAGCTTTGGTAATATGCTAGAATTTCCTGATGTTCTCTTTGTAATTCTGTTGCAGCTCTTGATCAAATTCCTCTCAGGTCCTCATCTTGGCAAATCTGATTATTCTTCTAGTATCATTTTTGTTTTTAAGATACTCATTCCAGTAGTATTGTTTTAAGATATGTTTTCCAGGCAGCCTTATCCATTGAAATCCATTTTTCAATCCATGACATCTCTTTTTAAAATTTCTTACCCATTTCTATCTATAATGCATATTATCTCACTTCCTTTAAGCATCATATATTTTTCCACTTTCTAAATTATCAATCCTCTGATCAAATATAAATATTTATTCCGTGTCATTTGAAGTAATTATATCAACAAGATTATATTACATTTTATATGATGGTCTGTTGTTTTGGGGGAACAATACCTCCAAAAAAAAAAAAAAAAATCAACTTCTGGTTTGATCATTTATTACTTCTTTATTGTAAGTAGATTTGCATCAATGCACATTAAACATTAATACATATAATGATAGATATTTATGATCGATATAGTAGAGCAATGAGGTTACCACCATTCAGTAACTGAAAGAATTAAATAAGTAAAAGTAAAAAACACTTGAATACTTCAAGAATCTGTGTCAATATTTGAACGTGAAACTGAGAATTTTCCTTTTTAATCATTTTATTCTAAACACATTACACCCTAAACATAAAAAATTCAGAGTTTGCTCCATCCTCAGGAATACACTACAATACAATTTAAAATAATTATAAATTATTGGTACGATATAATATTTTGTTTGCATATACAAAATTAGAACAATGGATATATAAGGTAAATAATTTAATATATATCCACATTTCTCACATTAATCTAATGTAATATCCACTCCTAATTCCACAAAATTGTATCCGTAACGTCTTTTTTGCCACTTATTAACATTATAGTTATAGTTGAGAATCTATGTAATAATGTAATAATTCCAAAATAATGGAATGTTGTAAGCCTACGTATATTTATTCAGACATCTTATACATCAATAATCTGCTCTTATTACCACCACCAAGTACCTATTAAGTCCTCTAATGAATCTTAGAGAATATTTTATGAGAAACCTTGGAGGAATAAAATAATATCAGGCTAAGCTTGATAAGGCTGAATCCAAAGATCAGATCTTGACTTTGCAGATCCTGAATTAAATGCAGTTTGAATGACTAGAAGGAGACACTTTAATCGTTGTTAATTTTATTACCAACCATATTTCAAAGGTTTCAATAGAAATTTATATCAATAGGAATGGTCCTTTGAAATAATTTATTTATGTATCAGTTTGTTTATTGGGTTTAACGCAATTATTTACTCCAACTATGGAAGAAAGGGTATCAGTGAGAGAAGGATAACAAAATAAATTACAACTTTTATGTCTTTTTAGAGACACTAATTTAAACCTGAGGAAAAATTTATACTTGCAATAATAACTAATCCAGTCCATATACTGCATATATTTTCCTAAAAGCAATTAAATTTATACAAATATAATAAGATTAATGAATATATATTTTTTTAATCTAATATTTAGAGCATTCAAAATTTAATGATGATTATAAAATATTGAACTAGCTGATCACTGCAATAAAATTGCCATCCCTAATATTTATCAACTCATCCATAAAATTTATCATCACCTCTATAATCACTTGAAAAAAAAAATTAAGTAGTTATAGATATAACATTTATTTAAGTAATGATATTTATGATTTTAAAAAAATAATCATATGATTTTATGTAATAACAAAATTGGAAAAAAATGATATCAGAACCAATATGATGATGAAAAAAAAAAAAAAGAAAAAGAAATATCACTAAATAATATCACTTGCAATGAATGAAATAATAGTAATTTTCAATAGACACTCATTAAATATTATCACACTTTTGTTTTTTTATTAGAATAAAACCAAGGGAGAATAAAAACTATTAAGTAAATATTTTTACCTGGTAACAACATAGGCTTTAGCTCCATTTCGTTTTGAGGTTCATCTCTTTCATTGTCCTTCTTCATAATGACATATCCTTCAGGTGTGTTATCAGGTAAACCTGCAGCTAAACAATTTTCATATGTCGGTTGTATCATTTTACTCAGATGGTCTGATTCAGCAGATAACTGAGCGTTAAGATTTAGATACGGGTTGTTGAGGTCTAGATAATGCTAGAATAAAAAAATATATAAAATCAGAAATATATTCATATAGTATACTCGTATAAGACAAAAAAATGTTTACAAGTTAAAAGTTTTGTTTCAAAAATTATTAATAGGATGTTTACGTTGATCAGTATATACATACATTTTATATAAGCCTTGCTGATCGTAAACTTTGGTTTGATGAACGTCTGCACATAGCAGCAAAGCAGCACGAGTGACTAATGCACTGGTTTGGATTATGCCAATTATCGGGGGACCTAAGGAAATTCTTCTGGCTAGTGGGCATCGAAGAAGTGTGCAAGTCGCTCGAGCGTTTGTCCTATGACATAGTGTCCGTCATCACCAAAATGCTTCTGATTGACCTTCTGGTGGAGGAACGGATTTGGATATTCCAATGAAGACTAGAAGCTTTGAATGTTCACAGGGCAACGGTAACAGAACACGAGAGAAATTAGACTTTTGAAAGATGGCAGAGACGCTGGAATGCATCATCCTTGGAGACTATGCAGCATGAATTGGCATGCAGCTCAGAGCACAGGAATGAGAGAGCAGAGACCAGGCAATGGCTTAATATGGAGTCCAAAGAAGAAGTAGGCACATTGTCATCCAGCCCTCCGAGAAGTCATGCATGACAGTTTCGTGGGGTGATAAAGATGAATAGAGAGGTGGGTTTTTTAGTGAGTAGGAGTCTCATACTGTTGTGGACTTTTAGTCACACATCATCTTTTAAAAGATTTTTCCCCTACCCTTAAAAAAAAACACACACACTGGATAGATGAACATGTACACATAACTAACAGGACAGCAGCACAGCAAGGCAAACAACTTAAGGGAGAACCATGTGGGCTGAGTTTAGACCGGGAGGTTATGCGCAATAAATAACTTCAGACAACTGCCTTGTCAAATAACCACCATTTTGAATTTGTTTTTTACATTTTGATTAGTTTGAAATTGTTTTGAAAAAAAGCAGATAAAACTTGAAAAATATAGGACTAAATCGTAATACAAACAACAGTCAATCACATTAAAAAAAATGGTGGAAATTAATGATTACTACTGAGTTCAAAATATTTCTCTTCAACATGCTTGACATATGATGTTAGAGGCTGCATAGAGGGAGAATACTCAAACTAGCACATGTGCACTAAAAAGTTCTCCCTCAAGTTGTTTGCCTAAACTGGTTCAGATCATGATGGGCACAGGCAAAGTTGGAGTAGATTTAAATATAATTGGAGCACAAAAGATACTGATACCCCTTGATTTTTACGAAACCTCTAATCTGAAGTTAAATACAATATAATGCACCCAAAGAGCTATTTTCCAGTTCTTCTCTTAATCAAAAACATTTCTATCCAGTATAAAGCCAATAATCCTCTTTAGAAAGCAATTAGCGAATCAGAACTGTAAAGAAAAAGGATGAATATAACTTTTAGCATCAATTCATTGATATTTTTCATTTTAATATCCAATTTTTATTGAAATATATGTAATGTTTTGTTTATTATTATTCTGTTAATATTTTAATTGTATCCTTTAATTGAAAGATTTACTTTGTGCAAGGCATCTATGTTATTCGGTTGGCATTGGGGCAATAAGGATGTCGCCTTGTGCTTTCCCCTCATTCTGAAATTGAACATGCTTGTGTCAGACGCTTCATAGTTTAAGCATTAATTACTAGTTGTTGTTTTAAATACTCTGCTATTTCTTATTTAGTTCATCCCCATTAACTTTTAACAATTTTTTTTATTCAATTACATTTTCCTTTTTAATTATGTTGTTAGATGAAACCATAGCTGCATTTATAGCTGTCTTGTTCAAACATGGGGAAAGTCAAAGATACATTGCCTGAGTATTAAAACACCAAAAAATTCCGGAATAGTAAGGGGGACTTTGGTGTCTGAAAGAAACTAATCCAGTTGATGAACATTTTATCCTCATTAAAATAACCATGACTTAATATAGAAACTTATTTCATGAACAATCTCTAGTATTTTATGAAATAATCTATGCCATTCATTATAGAATTATTATTTGTAAATGACAATACAATACCCTAACCCATACTTATTGGGATCATAATCAATTAATTAAAGAAAGTTGGAATTCAGGCCCTGTTTTTAATTACTTCCAAATAATGTTGCTTTAATGTGTGCTGTTTTTGTTTTCTTTGTATTCATTATTTCAAGCCTGACCACTCATCAAATCAAACAATATTATAAGTAGTCTTATTTAAAAATTTACAATTGCTTACCTGTTTAACATTTTGGCCAAGCATCTGACCTAATCTTTCAGCACATTCATCAAAAGAAGGGCGAAGCATTGGTTTTTCTTTCCAACATTCCAGCATTAAATTATACCTATAGAATAGAATTTTTAAATTAAAAGAAGTGTTTGTTAATATTTATCAGGATATAAAATATTTCCTAAAGAAATAAATCAAAAACACAAGTTCAATTCTAGAATCTATGATTGAAATAAACTGGTTACTGTCAAAAGATCTCTAGTTCTTATACTCCAATTTCTTGTAAATGTTTCTCCTAAACTATTCTATATTTAAATTATTATGAGGAAAACCTAATTTTTCTGATGAATACCAGTATTACCAATCAGTATTCATTAGTGTTATTAGTTCAACTTCAAATTTTGGCTTCTATTATACCATCATTTTCACAATTGGTACTTTGCTATACCTAAAATAAATAATCTAACAATAATAATACATTATATATCTGCTTTTTATCAATAAAATGCAGAACACCTGCTGTTTAAAGCACCTAGATACCTCTTGAAATTCTCAATCTACATACATTCTGCTCCACTCTTGTTGGGACTTCTATCAAACTCTCTTCCTATTCTTAACTGATTCAAAAAATAGGTTTTAAACTACTGAACAACAAAGCAACAATTAAACTCCTAAGATACAACCACCAATGCATCTTATAGTAGACTTTATGAAACACTCATGAAAAAACATCAGAAGTAAATTATTTAAACCTATCACCAATCATATTGTCTCATAAACTTTTTTCAGCCAATTCAGAATTTTCACCTATTTATAAGGAGAATGTAAAAGTAAAACGAACAGAGTATTTTTTACACAAAAAAGAGTTCATATAGGAGATGATTGGTTGGGGATACAGTAAAAATTAACCACAGTAAATAATTTGTTATTGTTTATTGTGTGTTGATGTTTTGATCTACATTGTAGGCATTCTTCAGGGCTATAAAAACAAGATATGAGTAGTATTAGAAAAGAGAAAATAAACATAGTACTCTTAATATATAAATAAATTTAATAAGTATTGTTAAATTAAAAAAAATACTTTTTTCTATTATTTATATGTGTTAAGAAGGCTATAGAAATAGGGGGAATGGTGGGCATAGCCGGAGAGAGTTGTGAATTTAAAATAAAGTAAAACTTATAAAACAAATGTGTGTTTGCGTAAAACACAGTAAAAACTTAAAAAGGTCACATGGTAGCAGAATATGGTTGTATTGAAGACCAATTCAGAAGACGCTTTAATGCTTTTATAAAATCAGGTCCAAATTTGACATGGTTAACTGCAAGTATAGCTTCAGTTTCATTTGAAATGTAAAATTAAATGTTATGGCTTCCAAAGACTATGAAATATGAAATATCGAAAAGTTAAAAGATTAATCAAACTTCAATGTATGGAAATTTGAAATTAACATATTATTTTAGGCAGACTAACCCTACACGTTGATGGTTTTCACACTACAATATTCAGGGTGAGCAAAACAAACTGTGGATTAGGAAAGATCCTAAAGCCCAGCAAGCAATCATGTAAACAATTGATAAAATATAGCATATTAACCGTATGAAATGAATATCTATTAAAGATATGTATGATAATTCAATTTCTATTTTTGAAAGAGATAATGAACAACGAAAAACTTCCTTAATGGAACATTTTTTTAAAAATTAAATAGAAATCTGAACTGGATTTGTCCATTAATATTACATTGATTTAAAATCTTTCTGATGATATTAATTCTGGCCGCTAACTACGATCATTTTATAAATCCTTAAGATCTTATTGATCCTAAAGAAAAGAATGTTGAAATCCCTTCTGATCAAGGAGGCAAGAATGTCTAGAGAATAGGAATTTGAAAAAAAAAAAAATTGCCAGTGTTGATAAACAAAAACAGTGTTTTACTTAAAAAAGTAACAAACACTTGGCTAACATCCACAGAACTAACAATAACCCCAGACTTGGCTTTACTAATAAATTACAAAATAAAAAGAAAGGACCTGAGAAGAAGTCAGGTGCAATATTTGTACCTAAACCTAAAAATAATCACAATAAAAAAGTTGTTTTTGGGAAAATAAGAAAGAAGTTACTTTATTAGTTAAATTTAAAGAATACGAATCTTAAGAAAGTAGGCCATGTACTTGGGATGTTTACTCAGAAGCTTTGAGTCATGTTAGTACTGATATAAATAATCTCTCACATATCACAATAACAAGTCACAAAAACTAAGTTGGATTTGCAAAAAAAAAAAAAAAGAAAGAAAAAGGGAATGTAGGCAGAAGCTATAGGAACCCATGTTTCATGTGAGTGTAATATTGAAAATGTTTTGAATGTACCAGACCAGACTTAATAAAAAATTTGGCAATCTGTGACCTCAATTACTTCTAATGGAGGAAAAGTAGCCTTGGAGGAGGTGGATGTTGCTATAATAAAAAATAACAAAACGATTTTAAGTGGAAATAGAGCATAGTCTGGATTGTATGAAGTTAAAATGTTGAAAGAAGAATGTTTGTGATGAAAACTTGTGGAAGAGCATTGTGATGATAACTTGAAGCACCGAAAACTGGTTCACTTTGGCAAACCTGATAAGAATAAGTTAGAAACTTTGTCAGTAGGAATGAGGCTTGATAAAAATAATATTGATAAAATTGGTAATTAGTCTGTTCTCAGGCCAAACAAACCAGGTTGGTAACTCTTACAGAGAAACCAAGAGCTGATCATTCACACTAATTAGGGTGGTCCTACATATCCTCTAACCTGGGATGGGTATGAATATTACATATCATTCAATGAAAGTTGAAAGTGAAAGGTGAAAGTCAAGATGAATCAATAATAACTCTTTAAACTTGTATAAAATAAGCAGAAAAAGTGAGAAAGTAAGGTTTATAAAATAAGATGTGATAATGGAGGAGAATTTATAAATAACAGCACTAAAAATTGGGGTAACAGAGAGGAACCATTCTGGATGTGATAACCCCTTATACTACTCATCTTAATGGGAAAGCTGAACACTTAAATAGAACTTTAATATAAAAAGTAAGAGCCTTACTC
The DNA here is from genome assembly GCA_948150685.1 of Rhaphigaster nebulosa. NCBI lineage: Eukaryota > Metazoa > Arthropoda > Insecta > Hemiptera > Pentatomidae > Rhaphigaster > Rhaphigaster nebulosa. Next base: position 163,400,457 of record OX411307.1, read on the forward strand.
TTTGGCTAAAACTTTAAAAAATCTATGTGTGGAGAAGCACTCCTCTACAACAGCATGTTTGCATAATACATGTTCTTCAGTTGCAGTTATAGAATTCCTATTGAAAAATGTTTTCCACTAATATACTTATAATTTTTTAATAGTTTAGATTGTGAAGTATTAATTTTTTTTTTTATAACTCAAATTTGAGTTATAATATGTAACTCAAATTAGTCCAACTTAAATTATGGTGTGGTATATACTCACACATCTTCTGTTGCATATTTTGGTTTTTCCATTCGATACCCCTGCAACAATTTCTGATAAAACACTTCACCATAAAGTCCTAAAAAATAGTTATAAATTATTATTACATTTGTTATTAATATCAAAATAATACAATTTGTAGGAAAAATAAAGTGAATTAAGAAAATAATACTAATACTATATTTTGGGGTGGCAACAGGGGATGGGTATTGGCATGTAATTTATAAAGTTACAAGAAATCAAAAACAGATATAATTATTCTCCCCTCCTCTCCCCTTCAACACTGCTGAATACTATTGGAGGGCTTTAAATTTATTTGTTCAACACTATCTTTAACATTTCTCTTGGTTGTAATAATGCAATAAACATTATAATATAATTTCATGGTGGTAAATGACAAAAAAAGTAGGCCCCAAAATAATTGTTTATTTAAAAAAAGTTCTTGTACTTAGGAACTTTTTTGGAACAGTTCATGCTAGAACTTTTATGTTAAAACTTTTATTATAAGTTCTTACAAGAACTTTTTGGTCAGAACTTATATAGTAAAAGTTGTTAGAGAACATTATTATAAGAACTTTTATATTAAAAAAGTTCGCGTTAGAGCTTTTTAGTGAGATTATATTAAAAGTTCTCATTATTAAAGTTCCCAATTAAATGTGGTTAGTACTTATAGAATTGTGTCTATAAAGGTGATCTTATTTTAAAAGTTATTTCTTTAAATAAACATTCTGTAGGTGATTTAATTAAAATTAAAGCAATTTTCCAATTGAATTAAAAATTAAATGTTAAATAAAATAAATAAAAATGTAATTGTTTTTCTATTTGTTCTTTTATTTCGAATTTTATTTATTATCTATGTTTTTATTAAAAGATTTTTAAATTTATTTTAACAGTACTGCCCTCTCCCGAGGTTTATCCCACCTCCCAAAGATCCCTTTCAAGCTTTGCTGTATAAGTATGTGAAAACTTATATTTGGGAACTTATATTTAAAATGTTCTAGTAGGAACTTCTATTAACAGAACTTTTATAAAAAAAAGTTTTAAGAACTTATATTAATAGAACTTTTATTAAACACTTTTAATGATATAAGTTCTTAAGGAACTTTTTATCTGAAGGTTCTTTTGTGTAGAACTTTTATGTTAATACTTTAATTGTAAAAGTTCTTGTAAAACAGTTAAACTGAAACTTTTTGAAAAGTTCCATAACTATGACGAGCTCTGAAAAAATATGTATGATTCGATAGGCAAGGCATAATAAATGTTACAGTGCGACAGTTAATATGCGTGAGATATGTTAACATGTTTTTAGTCCAACTAAAAAAAACAAACAACAATAGCAAATTGGGATAGAAAATGTTCAAAATGTTATATATGATATTTATTATTGATAATACTTGCCATAAAAATTATAAAAATGTAATTGTTGTACATCAATAATATGTATTTCACACCAAAACTCATGAATGATACGTTTTAAACCACTTTTAGCTGCATTTTTGCAACAGTTAAAATTTTGCAAAAGGCGATGCCAAATTTATTTTTAATACATATCAAATATGGATGAAAAAAAATATCTTGTCAAAAAGAAAAATTAAAAAGTTTATAAAAAATTGGAAAGAAAAACTTAATAACTTTTTATAAATTGGATTTTAATGGGTTAAGCAAATGTGATGGCTGTAAAAAGTTAATTTGGACTAGTTCATAAGCTGTATTGTCAATTAATTTCAAAACTGAGAATATTAATTTTTTAATATCTTGATTCTGATTACAGAAATAAAATAATTTGTTTCATTTGAGGCTATTTTAAAATGATTACTATGATTTAAAATAAACAATAATAAATGATAAATAAATTTGAAATTTAATAGGCTAAATAAATAAAAGAAATGAATCCTTTAGCCAGTTTAAATAAAAACAATGAACCATTGTTTTTGAAGTTCAGATTCTAATTCATTTATGAAAAATTAAAGCTGTTTAATCATCTTTTTTCCAAAGCATAGCAAAAAAGTTGATTTTTTTTTTACCTGGATATGGAGTAACGGCTAGAGAAAACAACTCCCACAAAAAAATACCATAGGACCAAATATCAGATTGAGTAGAAAAAATTCCATCAGTGATGGCTTCTATAGCCATCCATTTGACAGGTAAAGGAATCTACAAAATAAAAAAGGAGCTTAAATACCTTTCTAGTAGCACAATTTTAGGTCCTTATTATATATATCTTATTACATGTGTGTGTGTGTAGGATAATCATTTCTATACTCATCTAATAAATAAATAAATAATCATAGCTAGTTTTTTATCAAAATAATAGTATTCAATGCTTGAATGATTTGTATAAATATCAACAATTCTTGGCAAATAACAGAAAAAGCTGAAAAATGGATATTCTTCTGTATTCCTTGAAAGTCAATTATGGTTTTATAATTTTCTTTTAAAAAAGAAATAGTGAAAAAGGAGGATTTAAAAAAATCACACACAAAAATCAAGTCATGTTTGAAAATCTGAAATCTGAAATGAAAAAAAAAAATGATTAACTGATAAAAGTAAAAAGTATTAAGAAACCATGAAATCAATAAATTAACCTCTTCAGTAGCAGAACCTATTTCATGAATCTATCCCCAGTGGCAACCAGAAAGTTTCAATTTTTTTATACAAAATGATATTTTGTATTCCAATTATTTTCTAACATACCGGAAAAATAATTGAAAATGTTTTTCAAATTTTTTTTATTGCAATAGTTGCGTCCACAGCCACAGAGGATCCTCTGTGACCGAATCCTCCTCTTTGGCTGAGGCCGCAACTGTTGTGATCAACAAAAAATTGCCCTAAAACCTAATTTTTTTCAATGTTTTTTAAATTATTTGAATTCAATAGGGTAAAAATTTATTTGCATTTAACTTTTAAAGGTAAGTTAAAAGAAATTTAATTATAATAATTTAAAATTGAAAATTTTATTAGTTAAAAGTAAATGTATTATGTTACAAACGTTCCTTTCAGCCATAGAATCGTTTGCATTATGCTTTTCTTTGTTATAAATCAATTAACTTTTAACTGACAAGTAATCTTTTACTATTATGATTACATTTTACCTGAGTTAGAGGTTAGTGAACAAAGAAAACTGTAATGTGACTCCAAAACAAGTCACTTTATTTGATATCAAAAAATTTATGTACATTATATTTTTCTATGCTACAAGGAATACCTATAACAACAAAAAACTAATAATTAATACTATAAATTATAAAATAGAACCTAGCCACTGGTAGAATGCTGAAGGCACTTCGATGTTACGGTTAGGGAATGATAATTAAATGTTGAGGCATGTAATAATTATAAAATGAATGAGGAAATGAATCAAAATAATATCATGAATTAATTGTAAAAAATGTCAAACCTCCCAACATCAGGTAAAGAAAATAATTTATCAATCCCTAATTAGATTGATCCTTCCATACCATCATGCGGATGTCAACTAACTAAAGAAAATAAGGCTAAATACCAGGTGAAGTACTGAGGCACCCAACCTAATTGGTTGTTGATTTTTGCTATTTGTCTTGTTTTAATTGCTGTAAACATTGTGAGGAAAATCAATAAAATAAATTAATGAAATCTTACCTAAAATTTTACAGATGTAAAATTTCCGCTACGAAAAGCCACTGCTTTTTAAAATTTAAAAATCTCTGGAATTGCTAATTCCACCCTTCTGACTGTTAATATAATTTTCATAATATTCACAGATAATGTTTCTTATTAATGACTGGAATTTTAGTATTTATGAGGTTAGATAGTTTTAAAAATGGCCTGTAGGAGTATAAATCATTACCTGTCGGTCAAAAATGGAACGATGGAGTGGAGTGATTGTCAGTAGAGCCCTTGAAATCATCTTCATCCTAATCATACCAGTTGTTCCACTCCATTGTTCCATTAGGAGTGATAGTCAGTGACCGCCTTAGGAATTGAATATTAAAAAAATAATTGTAAATTGGTCAAGTTGTATTCTTAAGACTCTCATATTTACTCTGCTCCTAACTGAACAGTTTTATTACACACTTGATTATTTCAAGTAATAAAATAAACCATCTTGCATTCATTTTACATTTTACTTATTCTGTTCTTAAAACACAAAACAAACTTTTATACTTACATCACGTTTCTTGTTCTTGTAATTTTCTCTGGAATACATGGATTTTGCTAGTCCAAAATCACATATCTTAACAATGTTCCCTTCAGCAAGTAAAATATTCCTTGCAGCGAGGTCACCATGAAGTACCTAAGAATTAATATGATTATTTTCAAATTAAATAATTTTAAAAGTTATTATAAATTAAACCAATATTGAATTAATAGCAGCATATAAAACTAAAAAAATACAACTAGAATTTAGATTGTACAAAACTAAAAATGCAAATTGATTAAAATACCAAATCAGCCCTTTTAAAAATACTGGGTGTTCAACATATTCTTATTCCCAATCTGATAATTAAATCACAGAGCAAGAAGTGATAGGTTGATCTAGAAAATAATATTCCTTACTTCCATTCTTTAACCCATAATTCCATTAAAAGAAGAGCTATTTGAGATGACCTTTTGAAATATCAACGATTTATATAATTAAGTATTTATACATTTCTCCTTTTTATACATTTTTACATTGAATCCTGCTACTAGCAACTCTGGCTGTAGTGGATATAGGAGACTGTGACCAGTAGATTGTATTGCAGTTGATTATGTTGTATTATGGGATCTCCTTGTAATCCAGTGCTACCTGTATTTGATGCCATTTGTTATTATGTTGGAAATAGAGTAGAGTGTAGAATGCTGACCTGGACGGTTGTGTGCTTTGTTGCTCCCTCTTTCCCACAGTTAATTTCAGGAGACCAGCATCCAGGACTGTGCGAGTGAAGTTATTAAAGTTATAACAATAGGTTATGGGCCCAGGACATCAGTGTGGGAAGAGTGGAAACTGAAGTAGTGTACAGTCAGTTCGTAAGTTATCAGTTCGTAGTGTTGATGTTAGGTGAAAGCATGGCAGCAGGAGTGAGTTATGTTCGGCCATTTGATGGAATTGGCAGTTTTTCTAATTGGTTTGTGAGGATTGAGATGTGTTTAGATCGCCATGGAGTTGTATCGGATTTGGAGGGCCAAAAGTCGCAAGATCCGAAGGAAGTTGAAGTTTTTAAAAGGCTAGACGCGCATGCTAGGGACATTATTGTTCAATCAGTGTCCGACAGCGTCTTAGAAATTATTACGGAGAAGTCTACAGCTCAAGAAATGATTGAAGCATTAAAAAATAAATATGAGAAGAAAGATTTAGCGTCCAGGATTGATCTACAGAGGAAACTAAGAAACTTGGTTATGAAGGAAGGAGCCAACCTTCAAAACTTTTTCTTAGAATTTGAGAAGACATTGGCGGAACTGAAGATGTCAGGCGGAAAAATGGACGACGACGAGGTTATCCAACTTTTGTCAGCTATGCCAAGTAATTTTAAACCAGTTGTTACATCTATAGACATTTTATTCTCCAAAGAGCCAGATACTGTTACCCTCGATTTTGTAAAAAGTAAATTGCTTTCGGAAGAAAGAAGACTCACTAGTTCATCAAATAATCAGGAAAAAGTTGGTGAATCTTTTAGTGCTGTTAATAAACGTGAATATAATGGCAGGAGTCAATATAATAAATATGGCGGGAACAAGTCGAATTTTCCCGTTAAGTGTTTTGATTGCCAGGGAATGGGACACAAGCGCTTCCAGTGCCCGAACAGGAAACCACATACAAATCAACAGCAACCTAACAATCGATATCGACAACAATTTAACAATCAATATCGACATTTTGGTGGCAGTGCTGATATGAGTGATAAGGAAGATAAACAAGTAACCTTTTTTGCTGATGTTAGTGCGTGATTGACAGTGGAGCTAGCTGTAATTTGGCAAAATCCTGTTGGAAAGAACATCTCTTGGATGGAGTTGAGACTAACAGAAAAATTGGTGTAGCCAAAATAGGGGAATGTGTGACAGCCTCATCTTGTGGAAAACTCTCACTCGTTGCTGAATCTGGTTGTGAAATATCTTTATTAAATGTTCTGCTATGTGATCATTTATCCCGGAACTTATTATCTGTTAAATGAATGGAAGAAACAGGCTTAAAAGTTATATTTGAAAATAGCCGTGTGACTGTGTGGAGAGGAAGACATCAACTCTTTTATGGCAGTAGAATTGGTAATCTCTATATTGCTCAATTTTTTGTTGTGGTGGATAGTGGCTGTTTAGTGGATGACTATGGCAACTTGATGCATCGAAGGATGGGCCATTCAAGCAGGTATCCCTCTACTGGTATTTGTGACACATGTATTTTTGCCAAGCAGTCTCGTGCTCCCTATTTGAAGTCACTACCTGAAGAGCGGAAAGCTAATCGTATTTTGGATTGTGTAACTAGTGATGTTTGTGGACCCATCGATCCTTATACTTATGACGGATTTAAATATTTTGTCACCTTCATTGACTCTTTTTCTCATTTTACCATGTGCTATCTTATTAAAAGAAAGAGTGAGGTTTTTGACACTTTTAAAGAATATAGGAGTCATGTGTGCACTAAATTCGGACGTGAAATTGGACGGCTCAGAGTGGACAATGGAGGCGAGTATATTAGCCATGTGTTTAGAAATTTTTGTAAGGCTAATGGAACTCAGATTGAGTACAATGTCCCAAGGAATCCTTCTCAAACAGGCATAGGAGAGAGGATGAATCGCACAATTATGGAGATGGCGAGGTGTTTGATTTTTGACGCTGACCTAGACAAGACATTTTGGGGCGAGGCAGTAAAATCTGCTGTATACATCATAAATAGACTGCCCACAAGGGCATTGAAAGACAGCTGTACTCCGTCGGAGTTATGGTACGGTTATTCGCCCGATTTAGACAAAATTAAATGTTTTGGAAGTGTTGCTTTTGCACACATACCTAAGGAAGATAGAAAAGGAAAATTGGACAGAAGAAGTAGTTAATGATGGGTTATGCCCCTAATCGGTACCGTCTGTGGGACCCCATTCGAAAGAAAATTATATTAGCTCAAAGTGTTATTTTTCAAGAATCGAATTTATCAAAAGTGCCTATCCAACATGAATACCTACCTAATAATGACACTGATAAGGAGATCGAAACTAATGTCAAAGACAAAAATGTTGAAGAGGAGGAAAAATGTGTTAGTAGCATGGAGAGGACTCGAAGAACAACTAAAATTCCTTTAAAATACAAAGACTATGAACTGAACTATGAATGCTTATATACCGACATTCCTACCAATTACGAAGAAGCTCTTAAATCACCGGATAAGGACCTATGGTTGAATGCGATGAAACAAGAAATGGATGCCCTAGCGAAACACCAAGTTTGGGAACTTGTTGAACGACCAGAGAAGAAAAGTGTGGTTAAGTGTAAGTGGGTGTTCAGTGTAAAAAATAGTGAAAGGGGTGAACCAATTAAATATAAAGTACGTTTGGTTGCTAAGGGTTTTACCCAAAAATGTGGTATTGATTATAAGGAGACTTTTTCTCCTGTTGTTTTCAAATCAAGTTTAAGATTGTTATTTGCATTGGGAGCTAAATTAAAGTTGTATATAAGTCATTTAGATGTTAATACAGCATTTCTTAATGGTGACTTGTCAGAGATAATTTTTATGGAACAGCCTGAAGGGTTTATTAGTAGTAATAATAGAAATAAGGTTTGTTTACTTAAAAAGGCGCTTTATGGTCTAAAACAGTCTAGCAGGGTATGGAATCAAAAAATAGAAAAAGAACTTTTGATTATTGATTTTATTAAGTCTGAATTTGAACCTTGTTTATTTTATAAGTTGTATGAAAATAGTTATACTTTTATTGCTGTACATGTGGACGATTTTTTGATCTTTACTTCTGATATGCATGAATTAAATTGTTTAAAGGAATTTTTAAGTTCTAGATTTAGTATCACTGGATTAAGGGAGGGTGTTGTATTATGGGATCTCCTTGTAATCCAGTGCTACGTGTATTTGATGCCATTTGTTATCATGTTGGAAATACAGTAGAGTGTAGAATGCTGACCTGGACGGTTGTGTGCTTTGTTGCTCCCTCTTTCCCACAGTTAATTTCAGGAGACCAGCATCCAGGACTGTGCGAGTGAAGTTATTAAAGTTATAACAATAGATTATAGTTTATATTGCTTAAAAGATTCGAATAAATCTTTAATTATGAAGTCTTATTGTTATTATCCCATTAATCCTTAACATGACCTAAGCTATTTGAAGCATTTTCCAACCAGAGTATTGTATACAGGTAAGTATAGCAGTTAAAAGGATATGAAAAATATATACCCAAACTACCAATTGTTTTTCCACATATTATCAAGTAAGTGATATCTATATCATAGTAACAAAGACCCATAGCACAAACTGAAAGAATAGTTGAAATTTTCCAGAAATCAGACCAAATGGAATAAATGTATCAAATAATGGTGCCAATAAAAAATAAAGTTCTATTCTGGATAACTGAGCACAAACTCATTAAATAGACAGTGGCACATCATCCTGATCTTTGGGATGATAGTGGAAAAAAGAAGAATAGACCAAGATAAATTAAAAATTAACTTTAAGACATGTTTTCTATATTTTTTTCATAACTAAAAAAAATAATATCAACAGAGAATGTCCCATGAGTACTTAATATATAATTCATTTATTAACATCAAAATTATAGCAATTCTATCTTATCAAACTACAATCAATTTAGCAAAACTATGATGCCAGAATCATAAGAGAAAATAAGATTACCTTCCTGGATGCAAGATATGACATGCCTTTAGCAACTTGGTATGCATAACAAAACAAATCCTGTGTGCAGATTGGTCTCACACTGTTTATTCGATAATCTCCATGATATTCAGCTAGAATTTCAGAATCCCCCCTTGTGCTATCCCTGTTTAATAAATATCCATCTTCACCTAAAAAAATTTGTTAAGAGGCTTATGTCATATACAAATGTGTGTGTGTAAATATATATATATATATATAAAATAAAATAGAAAGAGAATTTTATTCTGAGACAAAGTCCACTAAGAATAACTATGTTGTATAAACAAAAAATAACAATTCTGGCTTATATATTGAAATAAACAAATAAGAGTCATAAATAATATAAAGGAAAAAAAATTCTTGTCAAGCAATTTAAACAAGTACTAATAAAAAAGAGTAAAAACCTACTGTTTGGTTGTAGGTTATAAAATAAGTAATATAAAATAAATCAGAAAACTCAAATTTATTGATATGAAAATAAAAATTATTCATTTAAAATTTTAATAAAATGTGATGACCAAAAGAATTTAAAAATTAATATATATATGTATATATATTAATTTTTAATATAAAATATTATATATAAGAGATATAATATATATATATATATATATATATATATATATATATATATATATATAATATATAATACATATATAATATATATATATATATATATATATATATATATATATATATATATATGTATGTGTGTATATATATATATATATATATATATATATATATATATATATATATATATACACACATGCATATAAAAGCATTAAAACACTAGTTCTTGCAAATTTACAAACAAAATTTGATTAGGTTTGATAATCCGGAATATTCAAGGAATGACAAGTTAAATCATATATATATCTTAATTCTAAAAAAAAAAATAATAATAATAAATTCAAAACTATATATACAAATTAAATAAAGTTATTTTGATACGTAATTCGATGTCTTCATAGTCCTGCATTGCATCCATCCTCATTCTTCTCAATCCAAACAACGATGTTTCACAGTTAAATAATATGACTATTTAAACTGGTCTTTAGTCACTGAAATTTAGCTTCTTTTACTTTTAAAACTTCTACACTCACTTGATACATGTTAAAATAAACTTTGCTGAATCTAGAACATAGTCCAGCCGATGATCTAGATTAGATCCTTACCTCATGGCAGTCAATGTTCAAGATGGATGTTAATTGCTTATTGAGGCCCCGCTTTTCCCTAATTTAAAGGCTCATTAATTCAGGAGGCATAATTAAATATTTGTGTCAATATTTTTCTTCATTTCTTCTCCATTTCTTTTGAATGTCCACTTTTACCGTTTTGTTTAAATAATTATATTCTCGGGTAATTAGAACAAATTTATTCTAAAACACATTGTTTAATACATATGAAATTTCTACTTTCCGACCACTTAAGCAAGCACTAGTTCCTCCACTCATTTGATTCTTTAACACCAGTGCTCAATTATTAGTTTTACTTCTGTGATTTACTTCAAGACAATGAAAATTATGAAAAATATTAGAGAGTACAGGAAGAATACAAAGAAAGAAAACATTTAAAAAAGTATTTAAAAAACTTGTCTACTTTTAATTTTTTTTAATCAATATTGTTTTATTTTCTTTAAATTAATTATGTTCATATGTTTTAGATATACTTTTTGGGGGGTTCAAACATTTCATAAACATTGATCAAATTGACTTTTTATTATTTTTATGTAATGAAAAAATAATTATCTTTGAAATTTTCAATGTATAAACTTTGTAACCAGTATAAAATCTTTTTATAGTAAATGTATTTCGAACCTGAAAGTTTTTATTTCTGCTCATAATACCCAATTGTAGAGAGTAAGAAATCTTTTAAAATAAAAATCAAGAAATGAAAAATAAAAATATATATAAAAGAATAAAAAAATTAATTTAATTTAAACATAAAACAAAACAACAACATTATATTAAATATATACATGGTGAGTTGTATGCTTTGTAAAAAATATTTTTTGGATTGTGGCTATTTATTTATTAATTGCTGTAACAATATAGTTCTATAAATTATATTTGTGTAGTTGTATATATTTTTTATAGTTGTATATAGTATATTAACTATGTAGTAATTAAAATTTAAAGGGAGAAGTTGATCGGGGGTGCGGTCAAAGAAATAGACTTAATAAGTTTGGTCTTATATAATTGTGCCTACGTTTCGGCCTAAATTTTAGGCCATCTTCAGGGCTAAAATGAAAACAAAATAACAACAATGAAAAAATAGAAAAGAGGCAGTACCAGTAACAGTAAAAATGATAAATGATAAAAACAGAAAATACAAGTAAGATAAAAAATATAAAGAATAAAAAGAAAAGGATAACACTAAATTACATAATACAAAAGTCTTTTGTATTATGTAATTTAGTGTTATCCACGTGTTATCACAAAAGACTTTTGTATTATGTAATTTAGTGTTATCCTTTTCTTTTTATTCTTTATATTTTTTATCTTACTTGTATTTTCTGTTTTTATCATTTATCATTTTTACTGTTACTGGTACTGCCTCTTTTCTATTTTTTCATTGTTGTTATTTTGTTTTCATTTTAGCCCTGAAGATGGCCTAAAATTTAGGCCGAAACGTAGGCACAATTATATAAGACCAAACTTATTAAGTCTATTTCTTTGACCGCACCCCCGATCAACTTCTCCCTTTAAATATAAATATACGGTCAACAATAACTCCCTCCATTATGTAGTAATTAATTATTGATTTTAACATATTATACTTATAATACATGCTTAATTTTAATATTTTATTTTATATTTCATTTTAAGATCCGTTAACCATTAATAGATCTGTAAGTTTTATTTTGATGTAATTTCAATTTGATTTTTATGTCTAATTGAAATTTTATTGATTTTATTTCAATGATAATAATGTAATTTTATTTTTAGATATGGTATTATTATTGTAGTTTACTAGTATTATTGTTCTTTTACTTTTTTTAATTTTCTAAACAATTTTTTTAAATTTCTAAACAGTACTAATTCGAAATTAAAAGAAAATTACGATAGTATATGTGTGTGTGTATATAAATGTATATCTCTATCTATCTATCAGCGGAGTAACAACTCATTGTTGAGTCAAGGCTTCCTGAATCAGCTTAAACCATGTTTCCTGGTCCTGTGCAGCTAGCATCCAATTACGCACTCCAAGCAATGCCCGGGCATCGTGTACGATACCATCTTGCCAGTGGAATTTAGGTCTTCTTTTACGCCTGGTTCTATAAATCTCTTCTAGAAGAATCTTCCTTGGAATTAAATCTTCATCCATCCTTGCCACATATCCACCCCACCTTAAACTTCCAAGTCGGATGAATCTTGCTACATCGGGTTCCTTGAAGAGGGCATACAATTCCTTATTGGTCCTTCGACGCTATTCTTGGCCCTTCATGATTCCACCATAGGTGGATTAGAGAATGTTCCTATTGTAAATTAGTAAAGCCGATTCATCCGACTTGCTCATTGTCCATGTCTCAGAACCGTAGCTCAGAACTAAGGTTTATTATACATGTATTATACATTTATCATAAATGTATATAAATAATATAAATATAAATGATGTGTTTGTATATAAATACATTCAAAAATATCAAGATTAATATTTCTTGTTTGTTCCTGAATTATTAGATGATACGTACCGATAGGTGTTGATAAAGAAGTTGTGTATGTTACTGCAGAATGACCATTTGAGTACTCTGAAGCTTGCTCAGAATTAGGTTGGTAATAAGCATTTGGTTTCAAGTACGTCAGTTCAGTAAAAGCACTTCTACAAATCAATATACTTTTAATGAATACAATACATAGAATTTAATACAAACATACAGGGTGTTCAAGACTCGATTGACACCCCCTTAAAATCCGCAATTTTCAGTATTTAGGGGTGGTACTTGGTGGAGCACAGCTGTCTTGTCTGAAGTTTCTTTTGAGCTTAAACTATACCCCCTTATTTTCTCCTGTTCTTCTACAGTCTATATAACTCTGGAATTTTCAACAGAATGGAATATATTTTATGATGGATTCTTATGAGAAATGAAGTTCTAAAGTGATGTTATATCCGGTAAAAATGGATGTAAATTCCAAACTTTGATGTCTCTGATAAGGATATCCTAGGTAGTTATGAACAGATTAGCAGTGCTGAACCCTTAAAAAGCTATTACTGAAAGAATGGTCCATTCACTAATCCTTTTCAAGCTTATAATCGAGGATTAACAAAAGAAACTCTATGTGTTTGGTGGGTTTCTTTGGTGTTCGGGGTGAATGACATTGAAAAATTTCAGAATAAAAATTGTATTCTACCACGACCTTTTCAGCAAAATGATAATTTGGGTTTATGCTCAAATAGGATTATCTAAGTTAATACTTAAGGTAGGGCTTTGTACCTGAGTTAATTTTATAGCTAATTTAATTAGCCATAACATTCATTATGGACATGTTTTTGATACAAGACTTTCTTTTGGGGGTAAATGAAAATTTGTTTGAAAAAATCTTATTTTTGAGATTAGCAGCTTTCTGGTGTCAGTTTGATATTTTCACTCATGGTAACATACTTTCAGTGATAGCTTCTTAAGGGTTCAGCACTGGTAATCCATTCATAACTGCCTATGATATACTTATCAGAGATCCCAAAGTTTGGCATTGACATTCATTTTTACTGGATATAACAACACTTTAGAATTTAATTTACCATAAGAATCCATTTTAAAATATACCCCATTCCATGGAAAATTTCAGACTTCTGTGTGCTGAAGAAGTACTTGAAAAATTAGGGAGATGAATATGAGCTCAAAAAAAACTTCAGATGATAATTGTGCAACAATAAGTCCTTCCCTAAATTACAAAAATTGTGGATTTTAAGGCGGGTGTCAATCGAGTCTTGAACACCCTGTAAGGTATAGTATAAATATATCACACATATATGAATATAAAACATAAAACTTTAAATATACACGATAGTGCAAAAATAACTAACAGATTTTGATGGGTTATATAAAACAAAGCAATATCTCTAGAAAAAAAATGGTTTTATTTTCAAAAAGTCCACTAAAAATAGTTATAATTCTGTGGGTTTTAAAAATTGCATATTCCAAATGTCGGTCATTATTTTTCAATTTACTTTTTGAAAATAAAGCCATTTTTTTTCCTAGAGACATTGGTTTATTTTTCACAGCCCTTCAAAATTTGTTAGATATTTCTGTCCCACCCAGTATTATATATCTTTATAATAATAAAAAGCTTTTGGTGTTGCTTGCCATAACATCATGCAAAAGAGTTTGAGAAGGTTCTCTTCAGTGAATGGTAAATTGATAGCCTTAATCAAAGAAATCGATTAATATTGCAAATATAATAATAATCTTTATTTGTGCAAAAATAATTTTTACAGTAAAATACAAAAAAAGAAAATATATTTACTGCACATAATAAGCAGTTAGCTGAGGTTTTATTTTAGGATCCACATTGATAACACTTTTGTTTTCAAATGTCTGATATGATGTAATACTAATTATGTATAATATAATTATTCATCAATCAATAATGTGTAAAATAATCTTTTTATAAAATTTTGTTGGAAGTTTGTATTAATCTCAAATAGGTGAGCAAAAGAGAACTTCCAATTATTCTTTATTTTCTTCCTCTACAATGTGTTGGTGTTTTTGGGGTTGTATCGCCATTATTAAATCAGATAATCAAATTCACCTTTCATCACAAAATCTTTCATCTAATTATTATTATTGAAATTACTGATATAGTTATGATCAGCAAGTTTTTATATTTATTTATAATGTCAACACAATGGTCTCATAAATTCTTCATAACAGTTTAGTAGTTGAATGTTGTTTTGTTTATGTGTATCAATTTCATACATTCTATTTCTTATTCTATTTATAGTATCCAATATTTTAGGTCTCTCAAAATTAAATGTATGCTGTAATTTAGTGCTAATATTTTTGATGTTTAAAAAGTTAGAGATATTTTGTTTGATTCATGTATTCAATATTTTTGATATCCCTCCAATGTAGACTTTATTACAATTTATAAAGTCACCTTTGCAAATGGCATTTTATTTATTCCAATCATCTGTTTTGCATTTCTTGTTAATAATATATTTATTAAGCTTATTACTATTATATAAACCTAATTTAGTATTAGGAAGATCATGATGTTGGAAAATCTTTTTAATATTCTCAACCAGACCCTGGGATAAATGCCATTCTATAACATGATATAGGAGAATTTACAGTTTTGTTTGTTGCAAACCTGATTATTACTATTATCTGTATTTTTATTATTTTATTTTAAAAAATTGGATTATAAATTCCTGTTTAGTTTTAGTTGTTTTATCAATTTTTCTTGTTATATTTACCATTTGTTTATTATGATTATCATTATTGTCTATTTTCAATTGGAAAGTAATATTAATTATGCTTTAACAAAATTTATTGATCAGTTTTATAGGATAGAAGTTTTCTTTAAGTATATTATAAACGCCTCATTATGATGGTTCTATAAATGAAGTTTTTTGCAATATTAATTATTTGTATTTTAGGGTGATTTGAGTAAAAATTCAACAATCTATTGCTGTATGATTCTTTTTTGTCCATTTAGTGAGAAATTTATTGTTTTACACGGATATACCTATGTCTAAAAATCTAAGTTTTTCGTTAACAGCTTTTTCTATTGTGAATTTCAAACCGTGATTATAGTTATTAAATGATTCCAGTATTTCATTATATTGATTCTTCTTCAGAAACAAATTATTTATATATTTTTTAATGAGCAAAGGTCCATTTTTTACTATTTTAATTTGCGTGGAAATTAACTTGTTAAGATAGATACCACTTAAGGTAGACTTTCGCTAGAACTACTCACGGTTGCGGTTGGTAGTGCTTGCCAACCGTTACGATTAACTGTTACTGTTTGTATATTTCGTTGAAACTGCTCACCACAGTGTCCAACTCCTCTCACATAACTTATATCGTTATAACCTTTTCTATACCTATAATCATACTATATCGTACATATATTACATTGTTATAGCTATATA
The DNA here is from genome assembly GCA_948150685.1 of Rhaphigaster nebulosa. Lineage (NCBI taxonomy): Eukaryota > Metazoa > Arthropoda > Insecta > Hemiptera > Pentatomidae > Rhaphigaster > Rhaphigaster nebulosa. Next base: position 163,416,631 of record OX411307.1, read on the forward strand.
TTATATCATTAAATACCTTAAAACTATATGTTACTACCTTCTTGAGAGGAATACATCTATGGAAATTTACAATATGGATGTAATTATAGCTTTTATATTAGAAGAGGAAGAGGAAATTATGTTATTAACAAGATCTAATGCTAACAGCATATTCCAAACCCAGAAAAGTGAACGGTTTTATGCTAAGTTAACTACTGGCCATTTTTGGGATGATGAGGAGAGATTTAGAAACTTTTTTTGACTAAATAACTTGTAGTTTAATTTTGTATTAAGCATGGTGAAAGGAGATATAGTAAGAAAAGCTACTAATGCAGTGTAAGCTCAAATCAAAGCTGAAGAAAAACTGGCAGTAACTTTACTTTAAATAGACAAATCAAACAATTTATCGTCACCACCAAGTATAACTAACGAATGTGCATTAGGTACTTTTCAAGAAATCAAAAAGGAGCTTTATGTTTTACTAGCAACTTCCTCTTTGCGAATACTTTTTCTTTCTCTTGGTCTATTAACTTCTCTGAGTCCTAGATTTGTGTTTATAACATTTTATTTTTCAAATATGCTTCTGGTAAATTAATAAAATTAAGGAATTCCAAAAATTCGATTTTTTCATATCCGTTAGTTATAGGTGGTGGCAAGGATAAATTTATTTAAAACAGTTGATAAACGATTCTGTATTTGTAAAATTTGTTAATTTTTTAAAAACAAACTTTAAAAAAGAGCAAATAAAGAAGTCTATTTTTTATTAATTTATCTGGAGTGATCAGGGCAGCAGCAGTATAGGTATGACCTCATACCTAGACTGTCGGGCAGTGCCAACGAAATATGTCCCTATCTATTCAGTCAAAGTAGTAGTAAACTGCCAGCAGACTTTGCCAGCCACAACCACGGGTAGTACCAGCAAAAGTCTACCTTTAGATTGACATAATTGGCAGTCCATACAATTATAGATGTAATGGTAGGTATAGTATCTGATTTTTAGATCGTGTTTTGGTAATGGGGACACAACTCCGAAACGTCAATGCATTGAAGAGGAAGAAAATAAAGTATGATTGGAAGATGTTATTAATACAGCAGATATAAATTTAAACTTCTTTCTATATTTATAAATATTCAATGGGATAAACTTTTAGTATAAAGAACTCTGTATTACATCTATTGATGACACAAATGTTTCAATGATTGATTCATGTGAGCAAATGCCTGGAGATTAGTTAACATTGATCAAATACTAAAACATAATTTTATAAAATATTCAGGTTTTTCCATAAGACAAGGTATTCATCAACTAGCAATAAAAATATATGAATATCAATATGAGAAATTTTACCTGTTTGAGAAATCAACATATCCAGTCACTTCATTTATTTGATTTATAAATGTTGTTCTGTGGTTTTGTAAATATTTATGTAAATTTCCATATCGGCAATATTCCACCAAAACCAATAATTCTCCTGTAAAATTTAAACTTCATTACAAGTATAAATTAATTTTACATAATTATTAATTATTGTTAAATAATTTAATGACTATTCATGGAATCATTACATAAACTGATGGATTATTTATATCAAAAATTGAGAGTATAAATTATTTTTAAATTATTACAGTTTCACCGGTGAGGAGTTTAGCTATTGTGCGCATGCACCCATAGGAAGCTGCACGCAGCGTTGTTGAAAGAAAGAGCACTGTCGATCTCACAGTGCCATACCTTGCATATTGGTGGAAGGTAGTTTTTTTTTTTTTTTTATACCGTTGTGTGATTGTGCTTAAAAACCGAGTACCATATTCTTGTATGTGATAAAGTGTAGAATTAAATTATTATCCTACTTCTACCTATTTGATACATTTATTTTTTATTTGACAGAAAATTTTAACCACAGCCTTGCATCCTCATCTTTTCACACAAATTAAAACAAGAAGAATAGATTACATTTTTAAATAAATTGAATAAGCTTGACATGTAAAAGTTTATGCTATAATAAGTAAAAATGCCTGATTTTGTTCTTTCAGGATTTTAACAAGTTTCTGATTAAATTTTCTTTCTAAAACAAAGACTAAAATTTTTCTCAAAGCACCATCCCCACTAATTGTATCTACAATCCGCCACTGCTAGGGTATAAACATAGTCTATGAATTTTTTCCTTTTAATCTCTAAAAGTAATTTGTAAAAAAAAATAACAGTGTTTATAATTTGTCTTCTCATTCCCTATGGAGTAGATATAGTGTATAGACCTATAGATCTATATAATATATGCATATATTAGTTCAATGAAAGGTCCAAGCAATTTTCGTAAAAATGCATCAATGTGCGGAGTCAAGTCTTGACAATCAAATAAAAATATCACAGACCCTAATCAGGAAAATAATAGAATGGTGGGACGGGAGGGAGGCTTGGTTTCTAAACAGTCTAGACAGGTTTGGTTAAAAAATTAGAGTGGGTTACACCTGATGTCCAAGTTCTCAAACTTCAGGATTGAGACTCCAGGCAGTGCTAGGATGAAAACTGGTGGTATCTCAAAGAAACTCTTAACACATTGGAAAGGTCAAGTTCATGATGGGTGGGCTACGTGACAAGTGATGCAAGAAACTTTGGGATTAGGAACTGGATGACAAATACAGAGAATAGAGACAAATGATGGATATTGATTCAGTAAGCCAAGATCTGATATCGAGTCACTCTAAATGTATAAATAAATATCTAGTTTAATAACCATCTTAAGGACATTAATAATGTATATAGGACCTGTTAGTGAAGGTAATCCAGCTTACCTGGGAGAGGTGCAGTGTGCCAAGAGACTGGGACACTCTTCCCAGACATCTGTTGTGATGTAAAATTATAGGAGTATTGATGAATATACATAGTAGAGTCAGTAGCAGAAAATTAAAAGCAAGACTTAGACCGCTCAATAAATTATTTAGAGGAAACATAATGTGGTTTCAGATCAAATAGACAAAATCATGTAGTTAATATGAGATAGGTACCAGAAAGAGCTATGGAATATGATAAAAAAGTTCATGAATGTTACATAGATTTAGAAAACAAATTCTGTTCTGTTCTAAGAAAAGAGATAAATCCTCCAAAGAAGAAATTTACCTGAAGCTCATCTATATTAATTTAGAAGCCTGTATATAAACTATATCAGAACCAATTCACAATTAAGGGAAGTTTTCACAAATATTTTGAACCTCCTGCTTTTCATTGATCAAATGGATGATGTTCTAAAGACTTGCCATAAAATAAGAAGACACTCCATAAGAAATGAGGTACTCTAGCTGGAATAAGGACACTTGCCTAAGCAGATAGAGCAGTTCTTTTTGTTGATTTCAATGAAAAACTTCAGTAAAACTTAAAATTAATACCAAAGAGAGGTGTAACTATAAACACAGAAAAAACTGAATACTCATGACTGTTCATTTCAAGAGGTGATGGTGACGTCTAGGTTTTTCTTGAAGGTAAAATAATAAACAAATAGATCAGAGCATCAAGTATTTCAGAGTGATACAAAGGATGGAATAATAAAAAGAAATTAATGCAGGAGTATCCACTGCAAATAAATTATTTTATACAATTAGTAATAAGTTTCTTTGAAAAAGTGAAATACCGTCAAAATCAGAATTGACTGTTTTTAAATATGTTAATCTCCTCTGTTGATTTATAATTGTGTCATGGATTTTTACAAGTACACAAGAAAGTCAGCTACAGGCATAAGAAATGTGTCCCTTAAAATGAGTTGCAGAAAAGACTAAAAGAGATAGGATACAAGATATATACTCAGTAGTGGGATATACGAGGTATATGCTAAATGTAATTTATTTAAGCAGATATGAGGTTTCAATGGAAAGTTTTATTTAATAATATAGGCATGTAAGTATAGAAATAATTATTGTTTTACAGAATCACTTACTATTGTGCACATTTCCTGTGCATGCACCAAGAAGGTTTACAACATTTAGGTGTTGTCCTAAATGAGCCATTATCTTTAATTCAGTAGCCAAAGACTTTACATGAGAAATATCAGATGTTTTTTTTACCATTTTTACAGCAACAATAACAGGCTCATTATCTTCACGAAGCCCATAGGCTTCCCCTTTTAGTACTATTCCAAACGCACCACTGCCAAGTTGCTTTCCTAAAAGGTTTATAAATAAAACAAAAATTTATTGGCTGATAAAAACTTTCCTTAATAACTTAAATCAGTTTTACTTCTTAAATGTTTTTAGTTTTGAGAAAAAAATTACATGGATTGTTCTTATCCTAAGACACAGATATAATCAAACAACTTAAGAATAAATACACATTATTAAAAATAAATAAACATGCAAAAAATATATTTAATTATTTAAATACAAAAAAAATCTTAAAAAAAGAAAGAGAAGAATCATTATAAAGTAATGGTCTAATCCAAAGATGAACAATAAAGAAAAACAACAATATATATGTATGTATGTATATAATGATCATTTTTAAAGATAGCAGTGATGACAAAGGAGTGCTATATTTTAAAAAATATTGTAAATTTAAATAAGTTTTAATTGAAATTTAATATTGTGACATGAGGAATAATTATATATCCTTGTAAATAAATCAATTTCACTTCTGAATATGCATTAAATTTGGAAAATAAAAGTTACCATTTCGGAAGTATAATTACCAAAATTTCCAACTCCAATGAATTAATTCAAATAAAATTAATTAAGTAGGCACGACTACCAAAAATGAAAAATAACAAAAAATGATCGAATAAATTTCTTACCTAATTTTAATTTGTCTCTTGGGAATTCCCATTTTTTATCGTATGGCAATAAATCAGCTTGTTCTCCAATATCAACGTTTGGATCAATAGCTTCAACTTGACCTTCAGAAAAATTATATAAACCAACGGAAATAAGTTCTCTTCTTTTTTTTTGCTCCTTTTTATACTTCATGCAATATATTGCCAATACAATTACAAAGAATAATATTAGAATTATTAATCCAATTAGAATCCACCATATAAATTTTGATTGCATAACATAGCCTCCTATAATGTTCATAAAAATAAAAACAATGATAAAATAACCACTTAATATAAAATTACGTTTTTATTCTTCTACATTTTAGTTCAATAGAAAATAGATATCACCAAAATCACAAATTTATAATTCTATGACTATATTTACAAAAATATAGCTTTTAAAAATTTTAGAAATTATTTTATGATGATTTCTCAGTAAATAACTCACTAATTAAGAAATAATTAAATAAGACATCATACTTATTTTCAACATATTTTCAGCACTAACATTTCCAGCACTATTTGATGCAAAACATCGATAAACTCCAGTATCTTCTATATTAGCATAAGTTAAACGCAGTGTATGGTTTCTATTTTCAAGCTTCACACGATCATTTTTAGTTTCAAGAATCTGATTATCCTACAAAAAGGTTATACATTAAAAATAATGAGATTGCCATAAGAATTCTAGTGATATCAAAACAGATGATTTCTAAAACACGAACACACATATGGTTTGAGTGTGTGTGTGTGTTTGTATGTGTCTATGTATTTTTTTCTAGAGTTTATAAACCTCCTGTTATCTTTCCATTCTCAATGTGACTGTTGTTAGACACTACCTCATGGAGGCAACTGGCTCTCAACTGCTACTTTCTTGAAGAATATCGATCTCTCCTTATCCTTTCTCCTGCCCTCAATTTCTTCAGGACAACTGAAAAGAATTTCTGGACTGCTGCCCAATGTACATCTGAACCCAACATATGGCTCACTAAGTTTTTGGATATCGCTCCACAGAAATTCTTAAACTTTTTTTTTCCTTAGCAAAGCAGGAACATGCAAAAAATACCTGCCCTGCTGATTCTTTCATTCACGTGCATGCTGGGTATTCCACAGTAACAGCTAGTTTGAAGCAGTGCTGATAATTAGGAATTGATAAATTATTTGCCACTTCTATAATTTTGTAGAAGTGGCAAATAATTTATCAATCCCTAATTAGATTGATCGTTCTATACTCTCATGCGGATGTCAACAGTACTGGTAAGCCCTGAAGCAACTGTTAGCAGTCAACAATTGAGATAAGTAAAAGTCTATATCGACATTACCAGAAACTAATATCAGGCACCAATCTGTATTAGCCATATTCTAAAGCTGTTGCCAACAGATGATGGCTATTTTCCATTATTTTTCCCTTGAGAATCAACAGTGTTGTCTGAAAGTTCGACTCTTCCCCCTTGTAGACGACTGTTCCCAATGTAATCAAGAGGGCTTGCTGGTCACTTAAATAGCAACCTGTCGCAGGAGACCACTGATAAATGTCAAATAATAATGGAATCCTATCTGATCTTATGAAAGTTATCCGTTTCTGAGTTCATCAGGATCATGGTACTCTGTTTTAAAATGTTTGCTTATCTGTTTGTGGAGGAGTTTGAGAAGTTTCATACTTGATTTCTTGCATTGAACAACTTTTACCCTACCAGAACTGTAGATGGTAATACCCAAATGGTGAACAGTATTGGAGTTAGAGGGGTGGTTATCATATCTTCTTGCAAGAGCCCTTTTAAAGATACGTAAGGCTCAACTGCTGGCTACTGAGACCAATCCATATTACAGTATGACCCAAGAGGTTCCACAGTTCTTTTGGATTTGATCCTGTTCTCTGATGTTTGGTTTGCAGCCTTAACATACATATGTCAAAGAAGGTATGATAACTGCCCCTCTAACTCCAATGCTGCCCACCATTTGGGTATTACCATCTACATTTCTGGTAGGGTAAAAGCTGCTCATGTCATGGAAGAGAAGCATATTTTGCTGTACACATATATATAAGATACTTAATATTCCTATGAACGTTGTGCCTTGACAAAATAAGCAAGAGGAGTTGTTCTATCTTATAACCAAGGCTCTGTTTTAGTTTATCTTGTAGTTTGAGATACTACAGTAGCATGATGATGGGGAGCCTCTGTATTTGTGTGTGTATAATTTTGGACTGCTAGAAAATGATTGCCCTCATTTACACAAAAATCATCATTTATCATTATCTGATCATTATACATTTAATTAGAAACAAAAAATTATTTTTAAAAAATTAATACTTCTAAATTTATCTGTTAAATAATCATAATATATTACACGTATCACTATCAAATAGTATTGATAAATTCAATACCTATTTATTCCCAAATAAAAATTGATTTGTAAACCTATTTATGTTCCAAATAAAGTCATGTAAGAGTAAACAATTTGAAATAAATTGTTTATTTATAATTCATTAATAACAAATAAACAAAATAAAATCTTATATATTTAATTTCTAAAAGAAGAAATAATGAATACATTTTTTAATTAAGTTTCACGATCAACAGATGAAGGTAATTTATTTGTTATTTGAAACAAGGTTTGCCTAATTCAGACAAAAGTATTTGATGGAAAGTCAAAACTTATATCTTTATTTTTGTTATTCAGTTATCCTATACAAGGCTGACCATATACTTGGCTTTAACCACTTTGGAAAAAACCCTCTTGAGTCCCAAGAATTGAGCCTGTGAGTGTGAAATCCTATGTGGATTTTTTGGAGGAATGGGGAGAAGCTGGAATTCTACCAGTCCTAAACTTCATCAAGCTATGCCAAAATCCAATCATCCTACCTAATTGATTATGAGTGTGGAAAACTGATCGAGTGGAATGATGAACTGCAGTTTTTCACAGTTATGAGTACAATATATTTAAAATTTATGATTTTTATTGTATAAAATATATTACAAAAATATGTTAAATAAATAATTTACAATTTTGTTTGTAATTTTACTATTAATTATAATAAAAATATAAATGTTAATTAAAAGGAAATTAACATTTTTAGTGGATTAATAATATGCTTAAAATTTCTACTTTATTTTAATTTTTCGAGTAAATATTAATTTATTTAATATTCTCGCTATAGTAGAGGCACTTATCCCATTAATGCTCAAGTTATATTAATCTATTATTTTCAGGGCAATTAATGTAAATGGTCCATGGAAAAGACATACCAACAGGTAAATGTATGAGATGATGGGATAAACCGACATAATTACTTGGATAAAAACCAACAAATAGAGGTGAGACGGCCATATGGCCAGAATGAGTGAGAAGGATCCTGCTAAAAAGCTGTTGGAAGGAAAGTTGGACCATAGCAGACGAAGAGGAAGACCAAAACTGTGATGGGTAGATGCAGTAGCACAAGATGCCAGGGACATCTTGAACATCCGTGACTGGAAGGCAACCACACTGGATAGAGCCACCTGGCGAGGGCTTCTTGAGGAGGCTAGGACCCACACAGGGTTGTAATTTCATATATTAATCAGTAAATTAAAATATTTGTAGATTGTTATTATAATAAAATACCGGTTTACATGTATACATGAACATGAATCACTACTTTTCGGTAAAAAATAGAACAATGGAATGGAGTGATTGTCTGTGGGACCCTTACTCCAAGAACTCCACTTGCTCCACCAATTGTTCCATTGTTCGATTTGGAGTGATCGTCAGTGGCCACCTTAAAATTTTTGATATTGCATGTGTGAAACATATCAAATATTAGTGATGCATTATCAATTGATATTAAAAAAATAAAATAACCTCACCAGAGGTTTTTTCAAATGAAAAAAAATACCTTGTACCAAATGACTTCTGGGTCAGGTATGCCAGTAACAGAGCAGTTCCAACTTATAGATTTTCCTGCATCAATGGATATTTTTGAACCATTCATGTTAGAAAACATTGTGAATGATGGAGCTTTCCTGTCTTGAACTAAAAGTTTGAACTCCTTTTCTTTGTACACACTTGTCAGTAATGTTTTGGCTCTACAAATATAGTTCCCTGATTTATGAGAGTTAACATCTGATAGATACAAGAATGTCTGATGTGAAAACAGAGTATCATTTGTGGTTATGGATATTCCAATACCTGAAAATATTACTTTGTTAATAATGGCATTTTATTTCAACCTAACAATTAACATATTATCTTAACTATTCTCTTGTATTACAGTATTGAAGCGTTGTAATACCACAAAATGTGAATTATATAAATATATAATATAATATTATTAACCTTTATGTTTAGAAGGTAACATTATACTGTTTTAATTATTAAAATTAATAAATACAACAAACTAGTCAATTAATTATTATATAAATTTAGAAAAATGTAAAAACTAACAATTGTGTATTAAATAATTCATGGCATTAAAAAAGTTTATGTGGACCAGAAAAGATAGTTTATTATTATATGTATAATAAAACCTATAAAAAATGGTTATAATGAGTAAAAAAAGACTATAATAAAAAAAATGATAATGGAGATTCATTTTAAAAACAATCACTTGGATTAGGTTTAACATTGGTCGTCAAATTCAAACAATTATGTATAATGGGGAGATGTAGCCGGAGGTTTAAATTTGTTTATGCTTAATTAAGCAAGTAAATTTTCAAGTATTATACAACAGAAATGTTCACCGATATTTACAGTATGCACAAAAGTTATGTACAGTGTAACAACTACTAAGTTGATAACTGACACAATGTTAAGTAATCTTTTTGTACCATGCTTAATACGATTAATCTCTTTAAGAAAAATATATATTTAAGATATTTATTTTTGTTCTCAATCAAAAATAAAATAAAATAACATGATCGTCAAAGATTTCAAAAGTATAAATACAACTTACTTGGAGCATTTGCCAATACTTGCCCCTCAGGGTCTTTATCAGTTTTGTATATCCAGTCAATTTGTCCAAGATATTCATATTTTGATGCCCCACATCCTAGTAATATGCTATCAGAACTAAGAACACGGTGTCTTGGGCCCCAAATATCAAATCCATTATTTACATCAGATACTCGGAACTGCATTGATTCTTCTTTCTGGCCAAGATAATTTTCAGCCCAACAAGTAATGATGCCAGACTCACTAGCATAATATTTCACTGTTGATAGCCACTTTACTTGATTTATATTTATTAATGGTTTTGAATCCTGAAAAAGTTTTATAAATTATAATATAAGATTATTAATAGAGAAAACAGCTCCACAATAAAAGTGGCAAACTAAAAAATTCACTTTATTTATGTTTTTCAGGGACATTATTTTTTATTTCAACTAAATTTTAATAAATAAGGATATATTTTGTTGAAATGGGTGTAGGATTGAGATACATAAATGAAAAAAAAGCTAAAATTTTTGCAAAAAAAGACAATTTTTCTTAATTTTATAATTATAAAAAAAAGATCTCTTATTTATCAGGAGAGTTAGCTCTTCTCAAATGCCTGCTAAGATCATCTCATAGATGTTCAAACACATTTAAATTAAAGCTACAAAATGGGCTTCTGAAACGCAGCATTAAAGTATCACTTAGATATTAGGAATCACCTTTCTACTACTTCTGATGAGGCTGTGATGGCCAAGTGTATTAGGGTAAGGATCCCGGGGTGCCCAATTTGAAGCAATGTTCATTTAATTCTAATTTTAGTCAAGTAATATTTATTTCATAATGGTCCAATAAAATAAATCTTTCCACTCTGGTTAAGGTATGATGACAACCTATTGATAGCTGTTTGAGGCTGGAAAAAAGGATTCATTGGCCCACTTACCAGATTAGTTCCCTCTACCAATAACAGTATTAGTATCAGTCTACTGATTCTGAGACTTACCTTAATGCATAACTTGACAGATGTGTAAGAAGAGGCACTTACACACCTTATAAGTAACAGAAGCTGAGAACAGCTTCGGTGGGCAGTGGAAACATAGGAAATCTCACAAGATGTTCCAGCTAAGTATTAGAAATATGCCCATAATAGATGCATTAAGCAAGAGAATGGTATTCATCATCATCACACACGTACGGTTGCCACATCAAGACGTTGGCTCCATTCCTCTCTTTCTTGTGCAAGGATCTGCTAAGCTCTTGTGTCCAGAAGTTTCTGGGCATCAGCTTCCACCTTATCTGCCTATCTCAGTCGAGGCAGCCCTCTGTTTCTTCTTCCGTCCACAAACTCCAATAGTAATTTCTTAATTTGTGAGTTACCATTCATTCAGTTACCATGGACAACAAGCCCAGCACATCCCAGTCTTAATAATCTTATATATTGTACCACATCCGGTTCCTGGTAAATCTGGTACAAATCTGCATTGTGCTTCAGCCTATACTGGTTGCCATCCTTCATAGGACCAAACATTCTTCTCAGGATCTTCTTCTTCTGAAATACCTGTAAACTGTTGGCATCTGCGCGTGATAAGGACCATGTCTCTTAGGCATAAGTTAGTACACATCTAATTAATGGCTTATACAGAGTGCCTTTTGTATTTCTTGACAGCAAATGTCTTCTTAGTGTTTTTGCAAGGCCAAAATAACATCTATTTGCCGTGGTGATTTGCCTCTGTACCTCTGGGAAGGGAAAATTTTCTACACACACTAGGGACCCTAAATATATGAAACTACTTACACTTTCAAATGTGTGACCTCTAAACATTACATGGTGGGCATGTGGGGTTGGCAAGCATGTATTTGGTCTTTGCCTAGTTAATTCACAGACCTGTCTTGCTACTTCTAATGCTAGGAAGGCCCATTCAAAGTCTCTCTGTAACCTGGCTATAATATCTATATCGTCTACATAAGCTAGAATTTGGACTGACTTGGTGAAAATGATACCGTTTCTTTGTACATCAGAGTCCCTCATCACCTTTACCAGTGCTAGGGTGAATAGCAGTCATGATAGACTATCTCCTTGCCTCAGGCCCCTTGAGGTCAAGAATGTCTCCGACAAGTCTCCCTGTATTCTGATTTGACTCCTAGATTCTATCATCGGTAGCTCTGTAAAAGGGATCAATTCAAAGGGGGTATTCATTTCTTCCATAGCCTGGTACAACCTCTCTCTAATGACACTCGTATGTACTGCGAAAGTCAATGAAAAGGGGATGTGTAGTGATATTGAACTCTCATATTCTTTCAAGCAGGGTCGATGATCGATCTCATCGATGATTGATCTCCCTCTCATAAAGCCACATTGGTAGACTCCTATCTCTTTCTGCAAATGGAAGTAGCATCAAATGCAAACAATATTAGATAGGACCTTGCATGTGCAGTTCTGTAGGATGTATACCTCGATAATTATTGCAATCGTTTGATCTCCCTTTTCATGGAGGGGGATGATAACAACTGTGTACCATTCCACTGGGATAGTCTTAATTATCCAAATGCTATGGAAGAGGTCGTGGATAATTTTAAGCAACTCATTGCCCCCAACCTTCAGAAGTTCTGCAACTATATGGTCTGATCCTGTAGCTCTATTGTTTTTTAGTTTCTGGAATGCATCGTTGATCTCATCTTCATCTGGTGGTTCGTTAAACTCAAAAAAATTATGCCCTCTTCTATCTATAAGCAAACATATCACTTATATGTTTATCAACTATCACTGTTATAAATATTATCAATTATTACTGTTGGATATGCCAAGAACCATTGTTACAACAACCAATTTAGTAGGGCTTTTTTCAGTAAATCAATATTTTAATAAATTATTTTATTTTATTAATTTCTGTTGACAAAATCCTATACAACAGATTTATCTTGACAAGTAACTCACCTGGATCTCTCATACAAAACTAAAACAAAAAAAACAAGCTGTTTTCAATTTGAACAACTTCAATATTTTATAAATAAATGCTCAAATCATTTATAAAATCCTCAACAAACCTCATTATGCCACAAATACATTTTTTTTTCTTTTTTCTTTGTATGAATTTTTTATTGGGGCAACAATTTAAAACCGTGGATTGTAGTTTTATTAGTGGTGAAGAGTTGTTCTTGCAACCATTTGTGTGTCAGTGTCCAAAAGTTATTTCAATGACAGTTAATAGCATATCAGATGACACCACTTGTTTATCAGTGTCCTAAAGTTTGTTTAACAAAACAGCTAATGATATATCAGATGACATGATTGTTCCCAAAAGTCTTGACAACTCTTCCAGAAAAGTATAAATATTTTTTTAGTGGCTTGGAAAACACAATCTCTGATTTGAAAATCCTTTCAAATTTAACTAGAAGATTAATGTCCGAGGAAAGATGCTTCTCAGGTTCAAGTGAGGGAAGGCATAACCCAGTACTCTTTAAAAGTAATATTAAAATGAATTGGAAAACTCCTTCGGACATGCGAGAAAGCTTTCCTTCCTCAAAAGGACAAATCAGTAAAGATTACCCAGCCAAGTAAAAAGCTGGTGGTGTTTGTAAAAAAACTAACCATCTGGAGAAGGAATGATTTTTTTTTATAAATAAGACAGTTTCCTTTCTTATTGAAAGTTGTAACAAATCGACTAATGAATAGATCTTAGATTCTGCTTTTACTAGACATGTGACCAATAATATAAATATTTTGTCGCAGACACAACCCGTTGATACCAAAACTGGCATGGCCAAAAACTTTGCATCCATGGCTGCCAAAATGTTTGGTTGTTTGGAGAGTGAAAAGTGTCAGCTAAAAGATGTGATGTATATTCCAGACCTCAGTGAAAATTTGTTGTCTGTTGATAAAATCATACAAAACAGTGGATATGTGACCTTCGCCAAAGACAAAGTGAAAATAGTTAAAGATGAAACAGAAATAGTTGGGAAAAGATCCTCTGATGGACTTTATGTTGTTGACTTCAAAGTAGATTCAAATATGAAGGCTTATACTACTAATTTACCTGCAACTTGGCATCGACGATTAGGACATTAGTTATGATTATCTTAAAAAGCTCACCAATATGGTAAATGGAATGGAGGTAAAAAGTGACAATTTGACCAATCAAAACTGTGAAACTTGTATTGTTACTAAATGGACTAGATTTTCCTTTAATACAGAAATGGGAAACGGAACTTATCCACTTGAAATAATTCATATTGATTTGATCGGACCCATTTCTCCAGATTCTTGGGATAAAAAACATTATATACTAACATTTATGGATGGATTTATGGATATAGATATAAAAATATATCTTTTAGATCGCAAAGATGAAACCTCTAGTATCATTATATAACACATAAAAAAATAGAAAGACAACATATTACTAAGACCAACAAAATTTGCATGGATAATGGCGGGAAGTATATAAATAAAAGGTTGTGGGAGTGGTAACAGTATTGTGGAATTATTTTGGAAATCTTTTTTTTTTTTTTTTTATTTATCCAATGTCCACTCTTGGCATATTTTCCATTTGATGCCATGCAGACCAATAAATATTGGATATCCTGTTTGGTTTCTCATCTGTAGATGCCGCTTGCAAAGCAGTACAGCATCTGCATCCATATCCCCCTGCCGGCAAAGAGGACACTCCGGTGAGTCAAGGACCCCAATTCTATGGAGATGGATCACCAGTTAATCATGTCCTGTAGCCACACTAATGGCACTAGGGAAGCTATAAGAGATTGGGCCCTCTGTGATGATATCTTCCCAATTTTCATCAGCGGAAGAGGTAATATGGCAACGCCTTATCCATTCCTCTATGAGTTAATCAATGCTAGAGAGGAAAGATGGAAGAATGCGCTGCTGTGATAGAGAAGCTTCTATCTTGACAAACTTGTCAGCCTTTTCATTTCCAGCAATCCCTACGTGGCTTGGGATCTATTGCATTCTTAGCTCCTATACCATATTAGTCAAATCGTCTAATGTATTTTCAACCAGTAGCACCAGTATCACCAGTATCACAACCAGTGTAGTTGTAATTTGACAAGACTGTGTATGGTGGTTTGGGAGTCGATGAGAAATACAGCTTTCCTTGAAGGCTCTACTCTCTTCAGGTCTATAGCAGTGTTAAACACTGCAGCTACTTCATCGTCATAGTTACTAAGCGGTTCTCCGACAGCAATGCTTCCTTGGAAATGCCTGCAATAGTAACCAGCACTAGTTTCCAGAGCTTAGAAAGAAAGATCCAACTGTGAAAATATGTATCCATTCTTCACATGGATAGAGGCGATGGATGGTCTCTAGAGCTGCTTGTTTTAATTTAATACTAAGAGAGGAATAATTTGGTTTGGTAAGCCCGATAAGTTTAAAATTTGGGATGCTCAGACTGTTGAAGATTTTCCATTTGTCCTTGAATGGAGTCGGATCAGAAGAACCAATTCCGTATTTTGTTTCTAACCTTCGAACAGGAACATTATAGTTATGGGAGACCTGAACGCACGCACTGGATGGGACTTCCAGAGATCGTATGGGGTCAAGGGGCCACACGGAGGTGAAAGAACCAAGAACAATAATGGCCAACGATAGATTGACCTCTGGGTGGAAAACAGCCTAATAATTGGAAATTCTTGGTACCCTAATAAACGCTTACATAAAATCACCTTCTCAGCACTGGAAAGAAATGCAAATAGTGTGATCGACTACTTTCTATATGACCGTGATATCAGGAAATTCTTTACAGATATAAAGGTTATCAGGGGAGACACAAAAATTCTGAAGGAAAGAAAACCTCAAACAAAACGATATGAAAGAATAGACGTTAAGCAGCTGCAGGACCCCAGGAAGAGACAAATGTATTAAGAAATTCTTAGAAGTAAACTACAGGAGGTGAATCTAGATAAGGACATGGAGGATCTATGGACGAACATCAAAACTAGCATCTTGGAATCGGCAACGGCCTTATGTGGAATAAAGAGGATATTCACTAAAAAGAAAAGAACGTGCTGGTGGAGCGAAGAGGTAAGAGGAGCGGTCAGAGAGAAGAAGCTGGCCTGGAGACAATACTGCACAAATAAATTGGAGAAGAACAGACAGAACTATGTGATCAAGAGAAAAAGAGCAAAGGCATGGGTACTAAGAGCCAAGAAGAAATCATGGGAAGAATTTGGAATCTCTCAATAAGGATCACAGTGAGAATATTAAGACCTTTTGGTGAAAAATAAAGTCACTGAGGGGAAATAAAGGAAAGCAGGTAAGAAACATAAAGGACGATCTGGGGCGTCTGATTACAGAAGAAGACCAAATTATAGAAGCCTGGAGGAAGTACTACCAGAAGTAGTTTAGAGCGACCTGTAGAGACCAAACATCGTCGGAAGATTGGCAAGAAGAAGAAGAGGAAGAAATAATGGATGACGTAATCGAGGAAGAAGAAGTGGAATGGGCAATCCAAAAATTAAAGATGGGCAAAGCGGCAGGATATGATAATATTGCACCGGAATATGTAAAATTTGGTGGGATGGAACTAATTAAAGCCATGCAATGCCTATACCAAAAAGTCTGGGACCAAAAAATAATACTCGAGGAATGGAAATTAAATGTTATCATTCCGATATACAAAAAAGGTGACCAAACACAATGTTCAAATTATAGACCTATATGCCTTTCACCAGTGCTGTATAAAGTTTACACGTCTATACTCGAAAGACGAATGAGACTGCTCATAGAACCACTCCTGGGTGAAGAACAAGGAGCCTTCTGTCCGGGTAGACAAACGCAAGATCACATCTTCACATTAAGAATTAGAGGGGAGAAGATGTGGGACAGGGATCGAAAATTGTACTTAGCATTCCTCGACATTAAGGCTGCTTTTGATTCAGTGCCGTGGGAAGAAATATGGCAAGCCCTCAAGGCTAAAAACGTACCAAAGACCTTGTTGGAGGCCATAAGGTCAACATATCAAAACCCAAAGGGCATTGTAAGATTAAACGGCCACATATCCAAACCTTTCGATATCTCTACGGGAGTAAAACAGGGGGATAGCCTCAGTCCATTACTTTTTGTCACTTTTATGGATGAAATTGCCTCCATATGCAAAAGAAGAACCAGGAGAACACATGTGGGGCAGCAGAATCTTTTACCAGTGGTATTTCAGCTCTTCCTGTATGCTGATGATATAGTGCTGCTAGCAGATTCACCTATAAGACTCCAAGAAGCCGTGACAGAATGGAATGAGGAACTTCTAAGGAAGGGGCTACAAATAAATACTGGCAAGAGCAAAATAGTTCAGTTAGGAAGAACTCAGGAGGATATCCGTGTGGAAGGCAATGGAGTGGAGCTGGAGAAGGTGAGTGACTACACATACCTTGGCACCATAATTGATGGAACTGGGAAAATAGACTCAGAAATTTCAAATAGAATCGGTAAGGCAAACGCAGTCTATTACAAGATTTCTAACACAGTGGTGTGCAAGAGGGAGATAGGGCGAGACGTGAAACTGCATATTTTTAAATCTGTGTTTCTGCCTATATTGCTATATGGAGCAGAAAGCTGGATACTCACGGAAAAACAACAAAGCCGAATCACCGCTACCGAAATGAAGTTCCTTAGAAGAATTATGGGAAAAACCAGGCGAGACTGCATTAGAAATGAAAAAGTAAGAAAAGACCTCAAAGTGACCCCACTACTTGAAATAATCGAGAGAAGACAGCTGACGTGGTTTGGACATGTCTGCAGAATGAAGTAGGAGAGAGACCCAATTAAGGCCATGGAAGCTTGGGAGACAGGAAAGCGTCCCAGAGGGCGGCCCAGGATGTCCTATAATCAGTATATAGAAAAAATAGGAAGGAAACGGGGAAGAACAATTGCTCCGATGAAAAATCTAGCAAGGGATAGAGATGGCTGGAGAAAGTGGCTGGATGCACCTCCACACTAATATGAGGCAGTAGAGGAAAGAGAAAGAAGAAGAAGAAGTTTCTAACCTTGATACAGTAGCTAAAGGTGTTACTTGCGTTTTAAGCCGATTTGTTCCTGATCTATAAATATTCCAGTATGTTCCATTGATTCTTTTATTTCTCTCCCAAAAGTCTAGACATGCCCTATCGCGCCTATTCTCAAGTAGTTCAATGTTAGTTTGAGCTTCTATGGCAGCAATAGGTGTGGATTTAGGAGCACCAGTAATAGCTCACATTGTCCCATTTTGGGCAAAATCTAGTTGGGATGCTGTTTTCTTGGAGGATGTTACAGTCATTTCACTGCCATACTCTAGAATCGGCCTAACATAGGACTTATAAGCCCTTACTAGCACATCTAGCGTAGTTCCCCAAGTAGTTGATATACATTTTTTCAGGAGACATGCTCTATCCATTGCTTTGGATTTAGCCTCTTAAATATGGGGCTTTCATGTCAGCCATCAGTCCAGTGTTATTCTCAAGTATTTTATGTTACTTTCTTCCAACTCACGTTCTGATACAACAGATATAGTGAGGGTTGCTTTATAGACAGAATGAAGAGTTGGAAACTAAATAGTTTTCGTAGAATTGCCTCTCATTCCATTCATCTCAGTCCAAACCTCCAAGTTTTTCAATGCTGTGTTAAGCATTTCTTCTGTGGATTCCCACTAGTTGCCCAGATGAGAAGGTCATCAGCATAAAGAAGTGCTTCTACACCTGGTATCGTTTTCACAGCAAGAAGCACATAATTTATCTTTAGATTAAAGAGAAGGCAGCTGAGTACTGCTCCCTGGGGCAATCCCAGTATTTGGTTGGGAAAGCGCGAGGTACTGTAGTAATATTGGACTGTAATTAGCCTTTGGGAGAGAAATAACTTTATCCATGAAAGTAGTTTACTAGTGACTCCATACTGGATGAGTTTTTGGATCAACATTGATCGCCAAACTGTATCGTAGGCTGCTTTAAAGTCAACGAAGACTGCCAAGGTAGATATCCTCTGATTGTAACCATCCTCAAAACATTGCGAGAAATGTACTAGGTTGTCTGACGTACCTCAAAGCTTTTTAAATCCTGCCTGTGCATCGTCTAAAATTAGATGGGAGTCTAATTATTGGTTCAGTCTTTCGGCTATAGTTCTTTCTGCAACTTTGCATACAATGCTAGATAAATAAATGGGTCTAAAATTTTCGGCGGTGTGTGGTTCATTGCTTTTTTTTTTTTTTTTTGACTGGAATTATTTCTCCCTCCCTCCAATGCTGTGGTGCATATTTATTCCATGGAAGATTAATATATAATTCGAAAGGGACTAAATAAAGAGTTTATTATTATAATTATTATTACTTTATAATATAACGTTTTAATGCAGTATAAAAATGTTCTTAACTAATTTTATATATATGATGTATATGATATAGATGCAAGTTTATGATAATGGACAGATCGTCCAACAGGTCAAACTTTTAATAAAGGTACGTAGAAGTTTGAAGGTGCTTTATTAAACTTCCTAATACTTGTACATCAGGAAAATTATAATCAAGCCTTCATGGAGGAATGGAATCTAAATTAAAAATTGTTTATTTTTGGCCTACCATACAACAAATATCCTCTATGTTCTAGACTAGTTCCGAAATAGAAACTTCTCTGACCACACAAACCTCAATCGATTCTTGATAACCCTCAATGCATCAAACAATAAAATGGTTCCATAACCTGATGCAGCACAGCCTATAGCAGTACTACCAATAAGTAGTTTCTCTACTAGGCATTTTCATGTTTTACTTACCTTATTTCTGTATTTTGGAAAATACAATAGAACTTTGAAAAACTGAAATAATATTTTCCTTGCCTCATTAAAAAAACAATAATAACAAAATCTTAGATTATAGTCTGCCTGGTATAGAATTAATTTATTTTAATTAAGTGTAAAATTAAAAAATCAAATGTAAAAGAAAATCGTTTAAAAAAAATATATATAAAAATATTTTACCATTATGACAGCAGGAAGCTTATGACTTTCTGCACAAAATGTTTCATAATCTGTGCACTGATGAAAGGTCCATCTGATTGTAGGCTTAGGGAATGCAACAATAGTGCAATTAATTGACTCTTCCTTATTAATATCAAAATATGATTTTTCTTTATAATTCAAAAAAACTTTAGGCCGATCTGAAAATAAATCATTAAAATAGTGTACTTTATTATTATTAAAATAATTTTTTGTAGAAAAATATACACACATCATAAAAGTTTTGCATCACCCCTTGTTTCCCCAACAACAGTATGCCACAGCAAAGGCGGCTGTTTACCCCCGTAGCACTACATTAGAGAATTAGGGATTGGTAAATTATTTGCCACTTCTATAAATTTGTTTTACTGAGAACTAGTTTCGAATGTTATACATTCATCCTCAGTTCTAAAAACACACAAAATAATAATAATTTATCAATCCCTCATTAGATTGATCCTTCTATATCATCATGCGGATGTCAACACATTAGAGAATAATAAACATGGAGAAGTTTCTGGATTAACACCTGATTAGGAGCCAAAACAAGAGGGAGGAAGGGTTGTCAACATGCCAAATCATTCAACGGTTAAGCATAGGCCAAAGCAACGCTGTAAAGTATTGGAAACAATCTTTGATTTCTTGTTTGGTTAAAGATAGAACTCGTAGTGATAGATATGCAAAACCAGTAGAAGATCGTTTTATTGTCTTAAGTGCCAAAAGGAACCTAAACTCAACAGACAGGAACCAGCGTTGTCAGCTGCATCAAAGTACGAGGGCAACAGTAAGTGATCGAACTGAACTAAATCATCTTCACGATGCTAATCTTTGAGCTAGAACTTCCTTATGCTGTACCCCCTTGAATATAGCTCGAAGGCAACAGTGCTTTCAATGGAAAAGAAACCATGAAAATTATTTATTGCCTGAGTAGAGGAATTGTTTGTTCTCAGATGAAACACGCCTTGCTCTTGTGCCATAGTACCAACAATTCTCATACGCAAGCACTTTTGGCACTTTAAACAATAAAACGATCTTCATGGTGACTGGTTTTTTGTGTCTACCACTACGAGGTCTATCTTCAACCGAACAAGTATAAGTATAAGTATAAAAACAATTTTCCAATACTTTACAACATTATTTTGCCCTATGTTTAACCGTTGAATGATTTGGCGTGTTGACAACCCTTCCTCCCTTAAAACATTTTCCTGGTGATAAAACGTTCCTACTCATCATGAACAAGCTCACATTAAGAACACTAAATTAGAGCTGAAGATAAACTTTAACTGGTTGGTTATCATCTGGTTTTGGCTCCTAATCTAGGGTTAATTCAGAAACTTCTCTATGCTTATTATTCTCTAAGGTGCTACTAGGGTAAAAAACAGCCTTTGCTGTGGCACACTGTTATTGAGGAAACAAGGGATGGTGCAAAATTATTTTTGATATGTGTATATTGTATAACAGAGCCTCTAACATGAATAATTGAGAGTATATATTGAACTGAGACTTGAGATGTGATATCTCTATTGTTAAGACTATAATCATTACTTTACTCTAGGGTGCAATAGCAAAAAAATATTCATTTTTTGAAACAAATCCTGAATGGACTTTCTCAACGTGACAATTAGGAGGAAAATAGTAGAAACAAATTTTACACGTTTTAGAAAAAAATGGTATGTAGCATATAGTGCTTAAAAAGAAAATGAACTTGGGAAGATTGACATTGGTCTACTACTTTTAGCAAAAAAAAAAACAAAATTAAAAGCCATGAAATTTGGCCATTTTTGTGTCACTTAATTACAGGGCTTGTAATTGTCACAGGAACTTGTTGTGAGGCTTAAATTGAAGCTTTTGTTGGTCCCTATCTAAGTTGGTTCTTGTAATAAGGTGCAAATATCTTGTGGCAAGTTAGTTTGTTGAGAATTATTAATTTTACTTTGCAAGGAATTAATGTAAATATTTTTATGGTAGTGCCAATCTCTTGTTTTGTTTGTTGTAGAAGAAGAACATTTAAAATTAAATTTAAAGTAGCATTTTGCTAACACAGTATGTTTGCTTTCATAACATACTTTGAAGTTTGAATTAACAGAGCTTAAAAAAAACTGTATTTCTTCATTTTAAAAAACTGAACATTAAATAACAATATATCATCTTAAAATTTCAGTTTTCTTTTTGTTAAATACACAGTAATAGTATCCTACCTTCAACCAACAGTGTCACATTCAATTTTTCTTTTCCTATACTGCTTTCTGCTTCCAATGTATAAATACCTGAATCAAAAATTGAAATGTTCTTCACAACTACTTTAGTCTGAGTTGAGTCAATATAAACTTCATATTTATGTGGATTAGAAAGAGTATTATTTGCAGGTCCCAACCTAAAATGGAGTGAAAAAAATAAAAGAAGATAAGTTTTACATTAAGTTCATTTTACAGATTACATATGAATATATACATATGAATTATTAGTCTTGGAACAAAGCAAAAAGATTGACATAAAAATATGAGTGATTGCAAAAGTATTTCATTTTCATTTTCCTATAGAATATCACACTATTATACCTTATTTGGTGACAGAATGAATTAAAGGGGTTTAGTTTGAATTCAGAATAAATTTTGCACTTTCCACAATTGCTTTAGAAATATGGGCATTCTTCGTGATCTTATAATGTGATTATTTGGTCTAAGTATAGACAAAACAGACAAATAAAACAGGTGGCATTACTTTTGGGTAATATATTCCTTAAAATTAAAAGTTTCTTCTTTATTAAAATTTGGTTTAAACAATTTAATATATTAAAAAAGACCTATACCACCACAATACATACTGTTGCTTTGCAAAAATTTACACAACAACAAGATGTAGCCATCATATGAGAGGATTTGACCATTAAATAATAAAAATAAAACTGTTTTTATAAATTAATAAACTTGATGCAGGCATTTTAATAGTGGGTATGATTGATTATTGATTGTTGAAGCCATTCAATGTGCTAAAAACAGAAAAACACTCAGACTTCACTTCAAATTACTACTGATTGCCAATGAATGCTGTGATAGAATGATAAAACAAAAGTTCTAATAAAGTTAATTTCTTAATTGGGTTTATACATTAGGAAAACCAATATATATTTATAAACTCAATTAAAAAATTTCCTTTACGAGTATTTTTGTCTTATCATTCTAACACAACATTCAACAGCAATTTGAAGTGAAGTAAAAGTATTTTTCCGTTTTTAACACAACGAATGGTTTCAACAATTAATAATCAATCATACCCACTATTAAAATGCCTGCATCAAGTTTATTAATTAATAAAAACAGTTTTATTTTTATTAGTTGTGCTATAATGGCATTTTTCAAGTGTTTAAACTATTTTATTAAGACATTTATTACCAATGCACATTAGCAGTTGGAAATGCATCTATATGTACAATCCAATGTGCTTCTCTTTCTCCTGCTCTCACCTCAATTACATCATTACCCTCTATAGTTAAAGATAAATATGTCATATCATCAGCTGAAACAAAATAAAAATATAAAGATATCAAAGTAAGTAATACTTATACAAAAAATACAAATTAAAAATCAATAAATTTACATACGATATATTTTCATTTCAAAGTGATTAACATTGGTATTTTTTGAATGATCAGTAACATAGCAAGAGTAAATGCCACCATCGTCGATATCAACATTTCTTATGGTTAAAATTTTTTTGGCTTTTCTTATATTCATATTTCCTACAACAGCTTTGGATGTTGATTCATTGAATGACAGCCTATTCTGAAAAATAATTAACACTTTAGACAACTTCTATAAAAATTTCATAATTTTTTTTTAAAATAGGTTGGGAATACATTGGATGTGGGGCAACATTGGACACTTACGTATTTCCTGCATTATTGTCTGTATGAACTAGAACTTTCCTGTCAGTGTTTGCCAAATTAAAGTAAACCCAATGGCTCAGTACATGTCGGTCTCTGTTTCAAAGCGAAAAGGCAAGTAGAGTTTTATAATTTTGTAGTATTTATTTTACATAGCATTTCTTTTACATAGCATTTTATATTCACCATTGGAGATAAATAGGACACCTTGAGTGCCTGCATAATTTAATTGTTACAAATTCAGCATATCAAAGAAAAATATCCCTTGACATGCCGTGGCCATGATAAGGGTTCAAGCTAATAAAATATAACTTCTTAATTATAAAATGTATAAATCAAAAGTGATTAATCAACTTTGTTTAAAAAATGTTCAATGCATCCCCGCTCTCCTCTGACATTAGTATTATTTCTACTATTAATATAACTTTTGTATTTATATCTGAGATGATAATTAGATTGAAAATAATATAAAATAAATTAAAAATATTGGTTTTTAATGATTTTTTAAATAAATAAGTGGGTAATAGATATGTAACCCCAGATTAAATAAAAAATGAATAATGTAAGCTTTGTTGGGGCTAACAGTGTTACTTTGGAACAAATGCTATCCCAATACATACACACGCGCAAACACACATACATACATACATACATATATATATTGGTCATTCTCCTAGAAAGGGACAATTGCAGTTTTGGAAATTTGAAAAAACATTACCTTACAATTATTCTTCCAAATAACATTTAGAGTGCTCTTTTTCATATTAAAACATAAATATATTGTACCCACAACTAAACTGCAAGCGTATTTCTTGAATGGGAAATATTTGAACAAATGTGGAGGGGAAAAATAATGGAAGTTTTCATGGGTCTGGCAACTCTTTGAGGCAATGGCTCTTGAGGCTGTTGGATTTATTACCCAAAATGATTTGAGCCGGTAGAAAGACAAATAGCTTATCTTATTAGGAACTCTTTTAAACAACTTTTTTGCAGCTCAGTAATATCAGCAAGAAGCATGGTTTTTGTTTTTTCTCACCTTGTTTAGTTATGCAATATTTTTTCCCTGGGCAGCACATTGGGTTGTCATCCTCTTAAAAAAAAATAGATTCACTCTTTTGCTCTATTTAGAAGCAGCAAGACCTATCATCATCATTCAGTTTTCATTTGTTATTTAAGTCCTTGTTAGAGAACAAATTACCATCTGGGGAGGGAATGAAACAAAACTGTGGGGCACTCTTTTAATATACTGCCTACTGTTTCATGATATCTTTTAAACCCTAAATTGAAGAATTTTAGAATCTTTTAAGCATACCTCATCAGCTCTGATAATACTGAAAGAAATAATTATCTATTGTGCCTTAGTAATTTTTTTAATTTTCTACTTGGTTGTTACAAAAGTCTTTGTGCATAGAATAAGTTTTATTTAAATTTCAGCATAAAATCTACACATTAAAATTATTCTTCAAAATATGGCTGTAAGGAGGGTGGAGTAAGATGCTAACACCCTCCATTTCTGAGAATCTTTATTTGATTAAGAGTGAACGATGGGCAGAAGCGTTGTCTTGCTGAAACATCACTTTAATATGATTGACCAAAGCAGGGGACTCCTCTATTAAAACTCTATATGCTCTTTCGATTTGTTCACAGTAAAGCTAAACATCAGTAATCCTGCCATCTGGAACCAGATCAAAGTGCAAAACATCCTCATAATTACACCAAACACAAAGCATTACCTTAAAGACTGTTGTTGTCAGAATTGAACTGCTTGAACGAAAACGCTACTGTATTATAATGCAACACATTTTCATCTTCCACCGCACGAATTTCCTCAGCAGCTGTCTTCGCACTTAACCTTATTCTCCAGTAGTGCCTCAGAAGTGCACGAATGACAATTTTTTCTCCCAGCATTATCAGTGAAATTTATAAAATGGGACGAAAGGTAGAGACAGTTGGTAGACATAATTAAATAAAGGATTAATCAAAGTAAACAATGATATGTGCATTGTTTACATCAGAGTTGAATAAGGATTCAAACGGAGACTTTAATGTCAGCAATGAATTAATGCACAAAGACTTTTGTAACCACCTAGTAAACATGGTTTGGGAATGAAAAACTTGATGTTAAAATTTATTTTTCCAAATCTTTGGAAGCACCTAAGCAATTCACCAGAACTTAGGTCTTATTTTATATCCCGGTCCATCCTACCTCCCAAAGATCTAACTTCCCATGTGGATCAGTCATACTAGGAAGTAGGATTCGATGCTATGATCTTTATATTACCACTTCCATGATCTAACCACATGGCTACACCAGCCCCCTATAGGCTATCACCTAATCCAGTCCAAAGGAACAAGACTTCAATCATGAAATATTGTGTTAGCTGAGCCAAAAGGATGTTAAATGTTTTGCATGAAATGAGTTTGACAAATTATTGGGAAGCCTACTGAAAGTAAAGTTTCTTATTCCATGTTCACAGAAGTTTCTTTCCTTTTTAAAACATTGTTTGATATTATAATTAGATGTATTTGAAGTAAATTATATTTTGGCACCTTATTTCACTTTTGTAGTTCTAATTTCTTGGCCTTTTATTCCATGACAGAAAATAAATTTAGGCATCTTTTATAATATAAATATTTCATTAAATTTCTACTCTAAAATGATTCAAATGAGGATCCACAGCACTATAAAATTTAAATTATTTATAATGGAGGGAGTTATTGTTGACCGTATATTTATATTTAAAGGGCGAAGTTGATCGGGGGTGCGGTCAAAGAAATAGTTATATAATTGTGCCTACGTTTCGGCCTAAATTTTAGGCCATCTTCAGGGCTAAAAATGAAAACAAAATAACAACAATGAAAAAATAGAAAAGAGGCAGTACCAGTAACAGTAAAAATGATAAATGATAAAAACAGAAAATACAAGTAAGATAAAAAGTATAAAGAATAAAAAGAAAAGGATAACACTAAATTACATAATACAAAAGACCATCTCCTCTATTTCTTTGACCGCACCCCCGATCAACTTCGCCCTTTAAATTTAAATTATTTAATTCATTTTAAACATACAGTAAATATAATATTTACAAGATTAAAGAACAAACAAAAATATACCTTGTCTATTGTATCAGGAATTTGCCATTCCATGAGGACATTGATACCTAAAGGCACAACCACAGTGCAAGCAAGGTCAATGTCTTGCCCAACAACAATGTGAGCACCTTCCGATCCAATAACTTCAATAATTGGTTTAGGTATATCTTCGGATTTAGCTAGGTAATAAAAAATGACATTATAATAAATTATTAAATACAATATTATTTAATTAATATTCATAAATGATGAATTTGTTTGTCTCAACACAACGGTTTTAAAATAATAAATCAAGAAGTTGGTTGGGGATTCAGTCAAGAGAGAAAACACACAATAAGTAAAATACTTCTTTTGACGTGTGTTTCGGCCTAAATTGTAGGCTTTCATCAAGTTCTTCTAGTAGGCCTTCTATAATTAAATCAATCAACCATATTTTCATCTCATAACTTAATGATTATTTAACTGTACATACCATAAAACCCATATCATCTTTCACCATATTTTTTCTGTTATAAACCAGAACTTAGTCAGTGCAGTTCTTTTCCAAGCGTTTATTTCCAATGGATCCTAATGTATCTGATTACATTTTGTCCCTTTCCATTTTGAGTGTCTTACTATCTGCAGCATCATTGGCCTTGCTCCCAATCTTCTGGACTCAGTATGCACCTCTCATTATTTTTATTTTTCTCCTTCTCCTTCTTACAATACCCCTCTTTACTTCTTCTATGTCTGTATATTTACGTTTTCCCTTATATATGATGCTAATTTACAATTATCATCATATCTACAGTATTTGCTTCAATGTAATTTAACTTTGATAGAGATAAAAGTAAAAGGATTTTTATCAAGATTGATACTTTATTTATGGATGAAAGAGCATACTATTGAGATATCAAGGAAAAGTGTGTGAAGGAAAGATAATAAAAAATCTCAAGATCGAAAACTCAGTTTGAAAGAAGAGAAGATTGTTCCAGTTCTAATCCGGATGCTTCAACATCCACGGGAGCAAATTAGAATGAATAGCAGCTAATCGCTCTCTGTCAATCTAATTTAAAAAATATTTACACTTTCAGACATTTGAATATTTAGAGTTACAACATTTATGGCCTTAAAAATAAAATTAGAGATAAATTGTTCAAATAATTATGATATTTTTTTTTTTTTAGAAACATTTATTGAAGAAAAGCATGAGTTGTTTTATTCAAGGTATTTTCAAAACCATAAACTGTTATGGGTTTCAGCCACAAGAATGGCGAAATTCGGAAGAGCAATAGATGGTCTGTTTATTTGTTGTCAAAATGAATTAATAACTAAAGGTATTTGTAAATTTATAACTATAAATAATGTTGATCTACTCCAGATTAAAATAAGCTCAAACTATTGTTTGCATGTATTGCCAGTTTATTTAGGGACAAATAAATGGAAATAAAATGTTTGCTTTCTTGATAACATTCTTATTAATAATAGTGATTTACAGTTTCTATTGATAGGAGATTGGAACGGTAGACTGGGTGATGGTCAGTCTATTGAAGAAGATACATTGGATTTAGGTAGCTTTTCAGAATCAAGGGGTTAAAAGATATAAAGTAAATTCAGAAGGAAACATTTTTTTTGATTTTTGTGATGAACATGGGTTCCTGATTTTAAATGGGAGATCTCTAAGCGATATGTTAGGGAATTAACATATTTGGTCCCTCAGTAATAGACTTTGCTTTGATATCTGTAGGCAGTATCAAGTTAGTTAAAGATTTCATTCAGTAATTGATGTCATTATACAACTAGAACTAGAAAAAAGAAAAGAGTAATTTGTACCCAACAATCCAAAACTAATTTGAAATGCTTCTAAATGTATCAATTATAAGAATAGTTTGGAAAAGAGAATTGAAAGTTGTGAAAAAATGGATTTGGATGTCCTGAAAGAGGTTATAAGAGATAGTGCTCAGTGTATGCAAAGTTATGGCAAACCTTTTGAATCACTTCAATCTTGGTTTGATAGTCACTGTTTTAAAAAAAGAACCAGACTTTTAAAGTTATTTTAAGGAAAACTGGAGGAAAAATATGCTACAGAGAGGAAAAAATATACTGACCTATGTGAGCAAAAGCGTAACAGCTATTATTTGGAAGTGGCTAATGCAATGAAAAATTCAAATAATTTGAGGGAATTTTGCTCTCAAATGAATAAATTTAAAAAGAGAGGCTATAACGGTGAAAATAATATTGAAATGAATGTTTGGGTCAATCTCTTCAGTGAGCGTCAAACAGTTTCTCATATCCATTATGCTGCTCCATTACAAGAAGACGTTAATCATGATTGTCCTTTCAATATCAGTGGAATTCCTTTGCACATTAGATAAATTTAAAAATGGTAAAGCACCTGGTCTGGATGGTATTGTGTATGAGTTCTACAAGTTTGCTACTAAAACTTTTCTAGAATTGTTGCTGCAACAGATTAATAATTATTTTGATAAAGGATCAATGCCAGATAGTATGAATGGTGCTGATGTACTACCATTGTTTAAGAAAGGAGATCCAATTCAGACTAGTAACTATAGAGGAATAGTATTAAAAGACACCATTAAAAAAGTTTATACAAGCCTATTAGCTGGAAGGCTAATGCTGTGAGTGCAAGAGAAGATTATGTGAGCAACAAGATGGATTTAGAGGAGGTTACTCTAGAATGGATAATATTTATGTTCTTACCTACTTGATTCAATTGAAATGGCTTGAAGGAGTCAAGAAAATCTATTGCTTCTTTATAGATTTCAAATCTGCCTTTGATTCTGTTGATAGGCATGCTCTCATTTTTAAGATGTCACAGTTGGAGGCTTCAACAAAATTTATCAGGGCTATTGCAAGCCTCTATTCCAGTACCAAATTATCTTTCTGCAGTAAAAGTGGCTGATCTACACCTTTCCCAACTTTATCTGGAGTTCAGCAAGGTTGCAACTTAAGTCCATTATTATTTACTTTATTTATAAATGATCTTAAGGATTGTCTAAGTGGAGGAGTATGGCTTAGAGGTTACAGAATAAAACTACTAATTGCCGACGATATAGCATTCTTTGCTAATAATGCTTCAGCTTTCCAAATTTTGATACATAAGCTTGAAGATTATGTTAAAATGTGGAACTTGGCGGTGAATATATCCAAGCCAAACATCATAGTGTTCAGGAAAGGTGGAGGAAAGCTTGGTAAACGTGAATCTTGGAAGTTTAATAATCGATCGGTCACGGTAGTCAACCGATATAAGTATATAGGGGTTACATTGTCTTAAAGTTTGACACTCACCGATCACTTTAATCAAACAGCTTGCCATGCTTTACTTGGTCTTAATAGTATTTGGAATAATCTATTTCTAAATAAACATATTCCTCTTTCAACAAAAAATGACATTTTTAAGTCAGTTTCTAGAGCAATTATTACATATGGGAGTCAAGCCTGGGGCTGATAAACTAGAAAGTGTCCAGAGGACCTTCATTAAGAAAATATTTAAATTGCCGAAAACTACACCAAATTATATTATATATATATATATATATATATATATATATATATATATATATATATATATATATATATATATATAGGCCAAAACTTTACCAATACATGTTTTTATGTTTGAATTGCAATGTAAATACATATTGAAGACTCTGGATCTAGATGGATGTCATCTAACAAAATTGGTTGCAGGAGAAGTGATCAAAAGGAAAATATTATGGTATAAAGAATGGATAAATTGGTCTGAGAAAGTTAAATGCAACTTCAACCCAGTTTTCGGTTCTACTGAACAATTGGGGAAGGATTTAAAGGTATTGAAATCTAGGTTAATTATCTATTATGGCACATATTACAGAGAAAGAGCACTAAATGGCAATCATCTAGCCATCATCATCATCATATCTGTAAGTAATAATCTTTTGGTGTTTATTATATAAATTCAAATCTATCTGTATCCAATATAGGCATCATAATTAAAATCCATTCTTCTAGGAGCAGAATTACAATCGTTCTATTTTCGCTGTATTTTAAATATATTGGCTGACTTGTTTATGATAAGAAATATTTATATTACTTACTATTTTATTACTTAATACTACTATATATTACTTACTATTTTGAAATTTAATATTGTACATTTCTTACTATTTTATATTATATTGCTTTTACTATTTTATATTATATTGCTTTTTGTTTTTGTAATTATATCAAAAGCGCTCCTGACAGACAGCCGTAGTGTTACGTCAGTAATACTACTTTAAACACTTCATTAAATAATATAAAATTTTGTATTTATTATTAATAAAAGTATTTTATATTTATCTATTTTTATTTGTATCCTTCTCCTTCTTACAATACCCATCTTTACTTTTTCTATGTCTCTATATCTAGCTTTTCCCTTATACATGATGTTAATTTACAGTTATCATCATATCTATAGTATTTGCTTTGATGTCTTAACTTATAATAATCATCATATTTACAGTATTTGCTGTTACTATATATATTCATTAGACTTATATAACTTCTATATTTTTTATTTTATTTTTTTATGCATTCCTTTATATTTCATATCTCATTCTTTCATTCATTTCTCATTATTTCAATTTTCATTTTTCCTAATTCATGTATACATAAATTTCATATCACATGCTGCTGCAATTTTTCATATATTTCTATGTATATCATTCAATTGTTTCATATTCTCTTATGCATTTCCTACTATAGCATTATATAAATCATATTTATTCTTCTGTACTTTTATGCTTGTATCTTGTTTCCCTCAGCTCTGATAAAGTCCAAAAACTTTGGCCAAAACGTCAGCACACATTAAAAGAAGTGTTTCACTTACTACATGTTTCCTCTCTTGACCACATCCACAACCAACTTCTCCTTGATTACATCTACAGTCAAAGATATCTCCATCATTAAAGTAATAAATATACTTCATGCACGGATGTTTTTGTAAAAAAATATGACATGATGTAATATATATATTTTTTTACAAACATTAAGTGAATTTTAACAGATGAAAAAACAAAACAAAAACCATTTAAACAAGTGTATATAAAGTTGTTTTGATTTTTTTTATGCATGACCATTCTAGAATTATGCTTCTACAATTACACTGCCTTTGGTCACCTCAACGCAAATTTATAAAAATAAATAAACATTTAATACTTTAATTGTATAAAGTATCATACTGGCACATATTCTGCAGAGCACCAAAATTAATCTAAAATAGATCTTGAACTGTTGATGTTCTATAGGATTGAGAGAATTTATTTGCAAAATGTTTTTAGTGACAAACAAATTTTCCATAGTACCTTTAATTAGAATATTATGTAAGCTAAATATATCAAGAAATGGCTCTTATGATATTCTGCTGGTTATGTGAAAATACGTCTGGATATAGCCACTATATTTAGGCTATATGTTAAAAGAAAGAGTTAAATAACTATCAATGATATCAGAAAATGTAATTTAAAAATTTGTCTCTATTCATTTCATCCTTATTATACTTTTTAAAATTTTTCTTTGAAAAAAAAATGTAACCAATCATAACTGAAATGAAATTATAATATATAATTATTTTAAAACTAAAAATCTTAATTTGGTTAAATAAAATAGTTTTTTAACTGAAAATATTTATAATAAAATATTATTATTAATGAAAATAAGAAAATATAGTGTATATAATTTCAAACCATGCACATGCAACAATCAGATAGCATAAACAAATCACAAAGAAAAAACAAAAATATGCACAACAATTAAACTGCACAGTAAAGAAGAACAAAAAATAAATTGTGAGCCAACTTAAAAATTCAACACACCATGAGATTTGGGATCATACCCATATCTATACACTATATATGTTAATATGTACTATTATTTTTTTTTCTACTCTTATTAAACCTATAAAAGTTTGGAACTTACGGAGAACATTAAGCTCATAATAAACCTCAAGAGTCTCATCACTGCGAGAAGCCCTACAGGTGTAATGAGTAGAATCAGTCATCGTAAGATTTTTTAATATAAAACCTTTGTGAATGTCAAAACTAATATCCACCTGAAATAACTCAATTGTTATTATGCTTATGAAAAAACAAAAAAATTATGTTAGTCATTAACAAAAAGTAATCATTGAATCTTAGGAAAATTCACTGCACTCAGTGGAACTCATATCAGTTTCTTATGTCATATGGGCAGCATATAAAATGAAAAACAAAACTAAATTGTAAATAATGATTACTGATGATAAAATAGTCAATGAGATTTAAAAAAATTATTACATAATGATTAAGTTGAAATTAGATACAAGCGTTAAGTAATTAATATTATTGCTGATATAAATGAATTTACAAAATAATTTAAAACCTTCAAAAAGAAAAGAAATGAAATTTGAATACCCTTTTCTGCTACAGCAGATATCAATACTCCTCAATTAAATAAAAAGTGTAATCTTACTCATCAGTAAAGACCGGATTTCTACACAAATAAATGCATATTTTTTTTTTATAAGTTTTTCAACAAAAATAATTAAATATCTTTCTAAATCAATATATATGCCATAGACATACTCAATATTATTATGCATAATTTTATATATTTGACGGTTTATTGCATATTTGGCCAAAATGTTTATTAAAATAATTTTTCTCCCAGTAAAAATAGAAAATAAATAACTAAACTATATTCTGAAACACCTTCAATGCGGGATAATGTATTAAGTATAAGATGGATAAACACGATCAATAATGAATATCAACAATCTATGATCGTAATCGTAGTAAATACAAAAGCAAAACAACTTCAAGTTTGTATGTGTAATCACTACCGCACTGAAGGTTTGTTTGTATCTAGTCTGTCTGTATATAAATTAAAATAATTAATGTTGTTGCATTTCAAAACAAACAAAAATTAAATGATCTAATATGCATAGTTAGCTATTCATAGAAAATAATGCTTAGCATCATAATTGTAATCAATTTTCTATAACCCTTACTTCTGAGTAACAAAATTTAAAATATCGTCTTACCTCTCTCCTTCGCAATTCCACATTGTATTCTGTCAGTCAGTGTGCCGTTGTGCGTATTAGTTTAAATTAACTATGTTTCAATTTTTTTTACATTAACCAAAACACCCAAATCAGGAATATCATTTAGTTCCGAGATTAAACAGTTGGATTAGTCCTTTCAATTCAATGAGGAGAGTTTTTTCCACAGATGGAAAAACCGTTTTTTGCAATTTGTGCAATAAAAATGTGGCATGCGAAAGAAAATTTCAAATTGACCAGCATATAAAGATCAGTAGTTGTATGAACCATTCTTGAAATTGTATTTGAGATCGAAATGTAACAATAGTGTATTTTTTATTGTAGTATTGTATGTGAAGGCTTCAGGGAATTTTCCTACAGTTGGAGACCATTCTCAGCGGTTTTTGTCAAACTTATTGATATCTAAAGACACTTCCAATTAAGAACTTTGTTTTGCATTATTTGCATTTGGAATCCTCTTGTTTAATCTTACAAAATCTCCATTCAAAAACATTCTTTCAAAATATACATATAAAGACATTCCCGATGATATTATATTCGAATACTTTGCAAAAAAATTACACTAGTGTACAAAACTTGACTTTTTTTTATACCATAAGATGTATATGATTTTTCTTGTAGGTCACGATCAACATAATATTGAGATTCCACCCGTTTTTCTCCATCATCCTCCAAGTTTAAGAAAAACGGTAAAAACGAAAAACAGTGTTTTTCAATAGAACTTTGATAAAAATGAAGTTCCTGTTGGCTTTACTAAAAAATTAAAAAGCTCAAATTTAAGACAATTAAATTTCCTTTAAAACAAGACCTCTCCTGTTAAAATTCATTGAAGAGGTATACAGATATAAGCTTTAAAAGAAATAGTGAGTAAAAAAAACGTAACTAACTTCAAAGCTAATGTTACCTGATAGACTCAGTTCAACAGTCCCTCCAAAAGAAATCATTTGAGATTTTTTTTTAAAGGATTTTAAATCCAGAATAAGAATCTGCCTTCTGATTTCCTCTATCACATTTACTTTTCAAGTGAAACCAGAATATTCAAAGTAAAACATGTATACGAACTGAGATGTGAATGACTAGGAGTAAGGAACCCTGTCTGTCTAGGCCTCGAACACGTTGCAATACTCTCGCATCTTGTCAGTCATAGAAATCAATCATTTCTAATTTTTTTTTTTTTTCTTTTTTTTAATATTTTGTGCTATTATTTGTTTTAAAGTATTCAATCAATATTTTTTGAACTAGTAGTAACTGATTTTTTTCAATATTTTTCCCATACTCAGCGCACTAGAATCTATAAAAAAATGCACATTTTGGCAAAAGTATAAAAACCGTGTAAACTAGTGTTATTTGACATCCTGCTATAATACTAAAATTATGCAAATTAATGAAAACTGTTTATTAAATTGTTGAAGAAATACCGATCCCTGTGTTTTCTATTATTATTATTACATGTTTTAAGTGAAAATATTCGTAGTCCATTTGTAATATCTTGCAAACGTTTCCCCAAAACAAATCACGAACCTGTTGGCTGTTTTATTAACAATAGCTTAAAAATAACTTCCACTGATATATTTAAAAGATTGTAGCCATTGTTGAGAAAAGCAAAAGAGTGGATTTAGCTTTTATAAAATAAATTTAAGCTTTTTAATAAATATCATTAAGAAATAAGAAAATAGATTGCTAGCATATAAATCCTGCCTTTACTCATTTGTATTAGGAGTATTTTATTTTTTGAATATTTTAATTTGTATATATAACAATCTACCGTAAAAGAGATGTGAAGCAAAAATTATATATTTTTTATGTTTTTATTTTAATTTAATGAATTTAACAAAAAATGTTTATATTAGGACTCAATACATTTCAAAGTTCTCATTTCATCTCTTAAAGATTCAGTTAATTCATTTAGAATATATCTAATAGTCTCAATACATTTGGGAATTCATGATCTAGTTTTTCATTTGTTAAAATCTGCCTCCAATGCAGAAGTGGCCATGATTTTAAAAATATATTGTATTTTCGTTTATAATGGAAATTTAAGTAATTTTTTTTCCAAATAGTTTTATCTCCATAGCTCATGGATTCATTTACTTTAGCTTACATCCCCCCCACTCCCTCCCCCAAATCAACAAACTATACTAATTCATAAAAATGTAGCTGAAACAAAATAATTGCACCAAAAACATAAGATAATTTTTTCCAAGTGCATATCTTTTTTGTGGATTAGTTTATTTAAGTCCATTAAATAAATAACAAAAAGACACCACGATATATAACAGATACATAGATATTAGAATGACATGACTACTATGTTCATTTGATTTAGAAAGGTCATTATTATTTTAAATCTGTACATGCATGTAATATTTAAAATATAAAAAAGCTATAAATATAAATATAGACTAATAATTACAAAGAAAGCAGATGGAAATAACTTGCTAAACTCAGAGATTTACACAGTAAAACATAACCATAAAAGAGAAATATTCAAACACATCTAATAGATATAACATAATATTTATTTCAGGAGATAAATAATTTTTTGTAGTATGTACATTTCAAAAACCATGTCACAGACCCCACTTAATTTTAGTATGATATTCACATCAGCTAAATTATAATGTTAATAATAAGCAATAAAAACAGTACATGAAAACTTGATAAAATGTTTAGCCTAAGCTGTAATTGAAATGTATGAAATATTTAAACAACTCATAGGGCAGGGAACATAAGGTTTGTAGGCTAAATAATTGTCGGAAAGGTGGAAACAGTTTTAATCTCTTCACTTTCATGTAAAAAGGGTATATTGAAGTTTTCACAAAATTTCTGCTTTTGCTTTATGAGGTCAATCAGAAGTTGAATGAATGAAATTTAAGGATCCACTGACCCCTGTTTACCTTAATAACTAATCCTGTAGAGTATCAAATCTCCTACAAGATTTAAATAAAATATTATTCTCAGCAGATGCCAAGATATATTGAAATAACAATTTTAAAGAAAGTGGACTGGAAACTGAAAATATCAACCACTATTCAAATTAATATTCCTGAATGTAGTATCATCATTAATCCATTGTGCATGTATTTCCAACATACATAACGGATTAATGATTATATTACATTCAGGAATACTAATTTGAATAGCGGATGATATTTTCAGTTTCCAGTCCACTTTCTCTAAAATTGTTATTTCAATATATCTTGGTATCTGTTGAGAGTAATATTTTATTTGAATCTTGTAGGAAATTCAATCCGCTACAGGATTGGTTATTATGCATTTTTCAATAAACTGCAATAAAAAAAAAGTTATTTAGGTGAAACCAAATCTATTTGTTTTTTAAAAACATTTTTGCAGATTTTTACAGCCCCATATCCTAGTAGCTATCCTGAATTTAAGAAAATATTACGCACAAAACTTGTAGACAATTTAACATCCTATAAAATTAGTAATGACACATTTTTACCTTAAATACATTAGAAGCAAACTAATGAGGAATAACTGAAAAAGGTGCTTTTTCTTAGCGGTTTTACAAGATGGCGGAAAATGCACAAGAAGGAGGATGTCGAAAACTTGGATTTTTTATGAAAGGGGTAATACATACTACATACCTGAAAATCAAAATTACTCCATGTTTTGCAATCCAAAATGATATCTCTACTGAGCTAATATGCTAATTGGTGGAGATCGGGAGATTGCCAATTTCAAGTGTTGTACTTGAACGAATTTAAAAGTTTGACACTCAGTGGAAGCAGAATAGCCAATCAATAATTATAATGGCCTATAAATAATGTGATATGACAATGCAGTATGATTATGACTGGCCAATATACAATATGATTATGACTCACTTATCAATAAGATGATATGAAAATGCATTTAAAGCTGATATACATTGAAAGACATTAACTTTTATAACTGTTATTACCAAAAACATGTCTTATTGACAGGTTTTTGATTTGAAGACCTCCCCCCCAAGTGGTGTCATATTGAAGTAATAGGGTTTCCTTTTACCTACTGAAGATAAACAGATACTATTTCTTCAAATATAATTTTATTAGTTTTTAAAGGAATGTTATCGAAGTGATTGAAATAACTTCTGAAGCAAACAACTCCTTTGATATTGATGAATAATTCAAGGTGATATATTCATAATTGTAAAATTAAATCATTCCTTATATTTAACTCTATTATTGCTCAATATAAATGCAGTAATTATAAATT
The DNA here is from genome assembly GCA_948150685.1 of Rhaphigaster nebulosa. Taxonomy (NCBI): domain Eukaryota; kingdom Metazoa; phylum Arthropoda; class Insecta; order Hemiptera; family Pentatomidae; genus Rhaphigaster; species Rhaphigaster nebulosa. Next base: position 163,454,535 of record OX411307.1, read on the forward strand.
GATTTACTACTTTGGTTTAAAAATATTTAAAAGAGAAGTATAATACTTAAGAAATAAGATAGATAAACAAACATATCATGCACAAATAAACAGACATAATAGAATTTGATTTCATTTATTTTTTTTTTACAAATTACATGCAAATCATTAAATTTAATTAAATTTCCTTACGAACAACATGAAGATGATATGTTGTTGATTGGCTCAGGTTGGCTCGATTTGCAAGACATTCATAATCACCAGAATGTTCTAGATTCAATTTACCAATAAAAAAGCCAATTTTTGAACTATAAGCTATGTGTGTGCTGTTTCCCACCTGCTAGACGAACAAAGCTATACTCCATAATATGTAGGCAAACATTTCAGATTGATTTTAAAACTTTTATTTACAAAACAGATAAATTTATTCAATCATGACAGAAATTAAAATCATCAAAAAAGAAATATTTTCATATATCATTAAAATATTAAATAATTAACTTGATTTTGATTTGTGCATACTATAAAATTAATCATATGAATATTTTGCCAAATAATATCATATAAAATATGATATGATACAGAATATGACATAATACATATATCTATATGTATGTATGTATGTATGTATGTATGTGTATATATATATATATATATATATATATATATATATATATATATATATATATATATATATAGACACACACACACACACATACATATATATGTATAAATCAAATAAAAAATATATATACATTAATTAGGAAGGACATCAAAAAATAAAAATAATTAATAAGTATAAACTGAATTTACCTAAATAAAATATAAAAATAAAAGGAGGATCAATTATTTGATTAAATAAAATAAATTCTTCCACTAAGTAAAATTTAATCGATAAAGTCAAATTATTGACACCAGACATAGATGAAACAGAAAACAAAATACATTACACCAACAATTTCTTGCTCGTTGAATGTTTGTCTGGGTTGTATGAACTTGTTGGAAAAAGAGTGTTTTGAATATCAATAGTCTCATATAATAACGGCAGAAATCTTTAAACTTTTTTAGAGAATTTCTACCAATTTTTAAGCCAATCAGAGCTATAGGATAAGAGGTTTTCATTCAAATTGAGGAAAAAAAAAATTACTGAAAAAAAGTCATTTACGAGGTTATCATGTTAGGCCATCAATATGCATAAAGGAGAAACATTTCAGATATCAGGAGGAAGAAAATTTCACAGAATTTGGTGTGATCAAGAAAGGAATGTTCGAATGCAGAAGCTCTGTATGTTGAGGTATAAAGGTCAGAAAGGTTAGATCTTGTGTGGTGGGAATGGACTGAGGATGTGAATTGCAGTGGATTTTAGTTATAAAAAGAGTGGTGGCTGTTAATGATTTGGTAAAATTTATAGTCATGAGTGTCATACTTACTAATTAGCTAACTTTCCAATGTCACGCCATCAAACATTGAAAGTAATCTAAGTAAGATACTCCTAACAAAAAAATGTGTATATTAACTATAACTGTAGCAATGATGAAATAAGTTTATGGATACATGCAATGAATTAGGAGCGACTGATGTAATAATAGAAAAAAGATTAGAGTAAGCCAAAATGATATATGAGTATAAGTCCTGAAGATGGGGTAGAACCCCAAAACGTTGACGTTATGATGTAATAAAATATTTAACAGGGAAGATATTCAATTCACAATTAGTTATTGACATAACATTAAATTCTTTTATACTAGCTATGTTTTAATTTTGAACCCCACTTCACAGTGGTCACCCATCTTCTCCTCGATTAATTTATTCAGGTTTGCCCAGATACTGATTCTGTCTATGTCTTCCTAATTTTTTGCAAATGCTATTAATAACTCAAAAGGAGGAAAGGATAAGTAGATTTGGGAGTCATCAGTATAAAAGTTATGGGAACAGTGGTGAATTAAATTAGGAAAATTGTTTATCTAAGAACTAGAGGGGATGTGCTCAAATGCTGGGCTACACCTAAGAGAATACTAAAGAAGACAGATACGGCTGGGTTGGAAATAACAACTGCTTGAGTACAGTAAGAGAGGAAAGATTAAATAAAACTAATGAATAAATAGAACTATTACAAATGGCTAGTGATTAATGTATACCAATGTGGATTTTTCTTACTGTTTTGTAGAAATTGAATTACATATGATACTTTTTGTAGTGAGCTAGTTTGAAACATGTTAATTGCAAATTTAGTCAAAGCCTTACATTTTTTTTTTCTGTCCTGGACATTATTTGTCCTTGACATCAAATTGTTATTTTAACTACATCATTTTCTGAAAATGCACTTGATCTAGTAAAAAACTTTTCCTTTTAAAATTATTAAAAAAAAAAAATGTTAAAACCTATTGCAAATAGTTCATATTAAATAGGAAAGGTTAATTACAATTCATATTTACTAACATATTACCAAATTCTACCAAAGTATACAGTACGATTCATAGCACCTTGTAGAATATCCTTAGTTTTAATTATCAAAGCCAATAATTTAAATAATATTTTAGAAAATATTTTATTACTTCTACTGCTAATGACTTTTACATTCGTTAATATGGTCAAAGATAACTGAGTTTTGAGAAACCAAGGGATTTTGTTTATCCAGTCAAAAAACTTGATCATTACTAGAATTGGGCATTATTCGAATAAATTGTTATTGGGATGACGGATGACAGATAAATTTTTATTCATAATTCGAATAATAGTTTCTGTGAATACATCATCCTTATTCGAATAAACTTGAAGTTATTCGTCATTTGTTTCTTCATTATTCGTTATTTATTATCTGTTATCCGTTTTGAAAAACTGCATTTTTATTCGATTTTTGAATCTTGAAACGTAAAATCTCAAATTTTGAGTGGAGGAAGGGGTAATATATTTTTTCTCTTTGTGGATTACTAAATTTCATTATTGAAAATAATAAACCAAAATATACTGAGTTATTTTAAACTAGTAGACCTGCATTTATTTAAAATAAATTGTAAACATTACGTTATGCAGTAAATACTAGCAATTTTAAAATCGCGCGATAAAGTGTCGATTTATTTTAGCTTTTTGGATTTATTCGATATTTAGGTCCACTACGATGTTTTCGGGATCGCAGTTTTTAAACTGCAATCGATTTTAAGATTCCGCGCTCAAATATCGATGTATTTAAACTTTTTAGATCTCTTCCATATTGAGGTCCACTATTATTTTTTCTGGATCGCAGTTTTTGAAAATGCAGTCGATTTTAAGATCAAGCGATTAAGTGTCGATTTATTTTTACTTTTCAGATTAAATCGATAATGAGGTCAATTATTGGGTAATCGATGACACGGGATTTTAAAATCTATCGTATTTTCAAATACTGTGACCCCGAAAACATAATGGTGAACCTCAATACCAAAGAAATAAGAAAAGTCAAAATAAATCGATAAGTGAGAGAGGGATCATAAATCTATAGTTTTTATCAAAAACTGGGACTGAGAAAACATAATAGTGAACCTCAATATCGAAGAAATCAGAAAAGATTAAATAAATTATTGTGAGCGCGAAATGTTAAAATCAATATTTTTTTAGAAAAGTACGTCGCCAAAAACATTATAGTGGACATCAATATCGAAGAGATCAGAAAAGTTTAAATAAATCGATTTGTGAGCACGGAATCTTAAAATTGATTGCATGTTTAAAAATAGCGACCACGAAAAAATAATAGTGAACCTCAATATAGAAAAAATCAGAAATGTTTAAATAAAGTGATATGTGAGCGCGGAATCTGAAAATCGTTTGCATTATAAAAAACTACGTCACCGAAAACATAATAATGGACCTCAATATCGAAGAATTCAGAAAAGTTTAAATAAAGCGATACTTTAGTACGTCGCCTTAAAATCGATAGTATTGTGGCGGCAAGCCAGTGATAATGATATCAGCGCCAGGGAGGTTATTGATGTAAAATAGGTTTGCCAATATATATATATATAAAATTAATCATTTCATTTTCCGTTTTTTCCGCTAAACATTATTAATTAACTAATTTTCTTATATCGAATCTCAATAGCCAAATTATCTTGCATGTTTAGTGGCAAACCTATTAATTACCTCCCTGATAAGAAAAAAGTAAAGAGAGTTCTCTCTGTGTGTATTGTTGTCCGAAAATTTTTTATTCTGCTATAGTACACCTCTTATGTACCAATTGTTTTGGGAAATAAAAGTATTGATTTAAATTATTATCAATTATTAGTGTACACCGTACCCCGACCACCAATTACACTAAAGTATTTATATTCCACCAATAAGTTTTCAAATTCAACTTTTGTTTTTATTTGCGAATTGAATTAATTTTTGAATGTTATTTATCAAATAATATTTATTTGTCAAATGATTTTTTATTAGAATAATTTCATCCGTCGAATTTGAATAATAATCTAAGATAAAAGATGACAGATAAATTTGAATTATTCGTTACTTGCGTTTATCTTTATTCGACACATCCAATAATAGATGATTTTATCCGTTATCTATTATCTATAGATCAATTTTGCCCAACTCTGATCATTACATATATACAATTTATATACAAAATAAATGAAATGAGTAGGCTGAGCAAACTTAGAGATACAATCCTGATAATATCAAAGAAGTTTGTTTGTTTGGCAATTCCTTTTATTGAACTATGAAAAAATATAAAGTGAGAAGATTGGCCTCAACATTATTTTCCTAACAGCACAATTTACCTTATCATCCCTGTTATATGTAATATTAAAACATCTCTCTTATATTTTATATTAAAACTCCCTCGCTATGAATCCCACAGTTCCGCATAGTCTGCAGCCAATACATATTTCTTTGCACCAAATATTTTACACAATCTCTATTTTTAAAAATCTTAAGATGTCATTCTTCTCTTAGTTTCAATAAAATTTCACATCAGCAGAGGGCAGTACTGCCCCGATAAGTTAAATGGACCTAACTCCAAATTATTTTTCTAAATACATTTTTGTATTGTACTCGAATTGGTCTAAAAAATACACCTTTTTATGACATTAGAAAACCCCAAATAATTGCTTTAAGGGCTTTCTAATGTCATAAAAAGCTGTATTTTTTAGACTAATTTGAGTATACTACAAAAATGTATTTAGAAAAATAATTTGGAGTAAGGCAGTAATGCGCCTTTTAACTTATCAGGGCAGTACTGCCATCTGCTAATGTGAACTGTCATTGAAACTAAGACAATAATGACATCTTAGAATTTTTTAAGAATAGAGATTGCCAGTTGACATTCGCATAATGGTATAGAAGGATCAATCCCTAATAGAGATTATGTAAACTATTTGCTACAAAGAAATATTTATTGGGGATTGATAAATTATTTGCCACTTCTATAATTTAGTTTTTATTGAAAACTAGTTTCAAATGTTATACATTCATCTTCAGTTCTAAAAACACACTAAAATTCAAAAATTAGCCATTCAAAATATAGTATCTTGAATGGCTAATTTTTGAATTTCATTCGAAACTAGTTTTCAATAAAAACTAAATTATAGAAGTGGCAAATAATTTATCAATCCCTAATAAAATTAATCCTTCTATACCATCATGCGGACGTCAACTAAATATTTATTGGCTGCAGACAATGCGGAACTGTGGGACAAATAGCAAAGGAGTAAATGTTTTAATATTATATATCAGGGAAGATAAATTGTATTGTTGTTAGAAAAATAAAGTTGAGGCAAATCTTCTCACTTTATATTTTGTCATAGTTCAATAAAAGGAGTTGTCAAACAAACAAATTTTTTTAATAGTATCTATCAGCTGATTATCTATAAATCTGATTTAAAATATTTTTTGTGTAATCAAATAGCAATATTCTAAGCTATACTCAGGTAACAACATAATTGCATCAAAACAGCAAATGTAATTGTAAGGATATGCCCAAGAAAACTGGTATGATTTGGCTGCCTCTTGGCCATTGCTTGGTTTATGTATTCCATAAAAAAATCACAATAAACCAGGCGGTTTCAAGCAAGCAGCGTTATGGGGTTTTCTAGCCCATCATTCCAAACAATGTTATTGGTCAGTTACAGGCTTCTGACAATGCTTTAATTTAATCACTTTTAGATATTATAGATCTCAGATATTTGAATTTCTTTAGAGTTTAGAAAGTATTTCCCCTTATATGTACACACCTTTGTAGTCATCAATTTTTCCTCACTAATCATATATCTTGTATTATTTTCATTCATTATAGGGCATAATTCTATATTATAGCATAAATGGAAACTGTGATGCCAATATTAAAGAAATGAAATTAGATAGCTTTGGAATAAATATGGTAAAACTGTTATGATTAAACTACTTTTTAAATATAAGAACAGTAGTAGGTTATCAATTTTAAAAATATAAATAACTGCATCAAAATGCATCTGAGATTATTTTTATGTATTATACTATTGGCTACATTGGAAACCATAAGGATATAAATAAAGTACAAACTCCCAGCCAATTTCTTGTGTTATTATTCACAATATAAGTGTTTCAACTTATAAATAAGTTATTAAACACAGATGTGTAAACAAAAACCGACAATAAAAATATTATTATTGTCATTAAGCAAGACGAAATGCTGTATTATGTAATAGAAATATTTTAAATTATAATTAGTTCAATAAATAAGATTATTGAGTTGTGATACTAGTTTATATCCATAAATTAAATATTATTTCATTATTAAAGATTACTTTATCATCCAAGTAAAGTAATTATTAACTTTTACCTCATCAGAATCCTTGAACAATGTTACTTGAACATCTGTGCTTGTGGGTTTGCAAGGTATTATTACTTCATTAAATTCCTGTCCAGTTATAAATGCATAGGTTTCATTTACAGCCAACAGATTCAAATGGTCTATAACAAACAACATATAAAATACAAATTACACCTGTAAGTTAGGTCTCATGTAGGATAGACCTATAAAAAAACCTCAAACACACACTGGGGGAGGGTGGGAGAGATAGATAGAGAGTTAGAGAGCGTATGTGTGTGGGTGTGTGAGAGAGAGAGAGAGAGATTATACATTTCTTTTTATAACTTATGAAGTATTATTATTGTTATTTCATGATGCTACAACCCTGTTATAGATTTCAGATTTGGTCTCCTCTTTCCGTGGCTGCGTGAGCAATATTTTTGGTATTTCACAATCTGTCGTAATAGCGAAATGCCCTGCATATCATAACCGCCTCAACTTCATTGATCTGACTAGAGATGGTAATTTAGATTATTTAACCCAATGATTCACTCCTAGTGATGAATCGATTCTTTTGAGCGATTATTCGATTGATTCTTGATAATTTTCATCAACAGACCTCCTTGTAGTTGTCATAATCATGGCTTCATATGATAGGTTCTTTCTGATCATGGCTGTTCTGCATTCTTCATCGCACCATAGCGACCTAGATTCCTTCTCTTGTGGTCCTAGTTCTTCTTCAGTAGCTTCCATTATTGCTTTATGTTAATTTGACCAGGAACTCTCAAAATCCTGACCTGGCCCGCCGAATTTAACATTTCCGAAATGGGAAAAAATAAATAAATAAATATAAGTAATATAAGAAAACAGAATTAATAATCATTTTCATTGTAGTGATCTTACCACTATTCTTCTCTTCTACAAAACAATACCGATATGGCATAGACATTTTACTGTAAAACGGAACTTTTCAGAGTCCAAACTCACTTAAAAATCATTGAAAATATTTAACAAGGAACAATTAACCAAACAAAATGAAAAATCATTACTATATTAGCATAGGCTGCAGTGGAGGGTCAAACTGAATTACGTCACTGACAGCCATGATCATATAGGGACCGATTAGCTCGAACTTACATCGCTCAAATTTCTATCCTTTATTTCTTGGAAAATCTCGGAAACTACAAGTCGAAGGAAAAAGGTGATTTCAGATTATTAATAGATTAAAAATCTTTAAAAAAATGGATAGTTTTAGTAAAATTCTCAGTTGTATATTTATATTTAAACCTCGGACCATTGACAACACGAATTATCGGGATTTTACTATACTTAGAAGCACTACAATGAATAGAAGCAAATTTACCTCTTACAAATATGTATATCTTTGATTCTTCGCTGTCGGTTAAATTGGAACTGCAGTAATAAAATCCTGTATCTAAATAATGAGCATGGCGAATAAAAATAACAGTTAAGTATTTATTATCATCAGTTCGGGAATATGTCACACTCTTAGTAGAAGAATCCTATAACAGAAATAGAAACAATTATTAAGTTAATGTTTGAAAGATATTTTATATATATACTAACTAAACAGGCAAATAGTTGTACACCAAAAATGGTTAATTTAATCAATGCTTATTTCTTTAATTGTATGTAAGTATATCGAGGTGATCTTGACTTCCGAACGCCTCAATACTGCGTGTTCTTTAAGACGGTGTGAAGGACAGAGAGAACAGGTAGGACTTGTGAATGAGGACGAAAAAGGGTGTAATCAAAGGGAACCAGCCTTCTGACGTTACCGCGACCCTGAAAAGAACAATTCTTCAGGAACCACCAAAGACATAGGAAGTGCAGGCGAAGGGAACCAGCCTCCAGGCCCTGCGGAATTGAGCGACGGGAACAAGCCGTCGGACCTCGGAGGTAACAAGCTGAGGGGAACCACCCCTCAGTACTTGTGGAATCAGGAATTTAGGAGAGGTATAGGCTATCAAAAGAAACTCCAGTATTGTTACAAATAATAACCAAAAATAGCTGAAAGAATCTCTGATAGGGAACTTGACAAAAACCAGTCTCGATCCGAGTATCATAAGCTCATAGCTAACATCAGCGTCGAGAGGCGTCCTAACAGTACATTAATTTGAGGCCCTTCTAGAACATTTCTGACCATGAAACTTTATTGATAATATATAAAATTTCACAACATGATATATATAACAACAATATAATGGATTTTCACAATAATAACTTATTTATACTAAAAACGTTTATCCTAGTACGATCGCCGAGGCTAGACCAGCTTCGTCCTCATCAACCTACAGGCGCCAACTGTCTCGTATTAGGTGCGGTCGCTACCCGGTTCACATGCATTCTTTACTTAAGTTTCCAGCTTCTTTTTATACGACTCATAATGATTCCCTAGGTCACTTTTGTTATCATATAAGGTAATGTTTCTGCTCTTCGCTAAACTTGCGTTTGTCATCTCTATAAAGCCGCCCCTTTCCTATACTTTACATACTTCTTAGATCATAGTCAGTAATCCATGCCATAATTATCGTCAGTTTATTTACCAATAATTTTTTTTTAGTGTCAAGGTGAATTATATTAAGTCAAGGTACAAAGAAGTTGGCTGAGAAACCAAGAAGATTTGAAGAAATATTTCGGTTGGATCTGGGATTCCTTTAGGATCTGGAAGCACTGAACGGCCTCTCAGGAAAATCTGAAGAAATGTTAACAGGATTTGGAGTAAGCGACAAGTAAGTGGCGTACCTCTCAAATCGTTTTTCTCGAGTTCGCAGTGGCAATGATTACTCTAATTGTTATCTTGTTAAGGCTGAAGTTCTGCTAGGTAGCATCTTGGGCCCTCTCCTTTATATCCTCTATACTCCTGACACGTTTCTGACAACATTTGCAGATGATTCAGCAATTCTACCATCCCATCCTGATACTGCAACAGCCTCTTCTAATCTCCAGAGATATGATTCTTCAGATCTGATACAATGCGATACTTTGGCTTCATTTTAGACGAAAGACTCACTTGGAACCCACATACGTGACTTAAAAGACAAGAATTTAAAAGAAGATTTAGCCAACTATACCGTTTACTAAGCAAAACCTCTCATCTCTCAATCGACTACAAGCTTCTACTTTATAAGAATATCCTAAGGCTTATCTGGACCTATGGACTAGAATTGTGGGGAACAGGAAAACTTTCCATCAAACTTATCCAACCTAATGTTCTGAGAACCATAACTAACGCTCCATATAACGTCTCCAACAACACCCCATATCATACCTTCATATTCCTTATGTTCTTGATATTATACCAGATAAATTTTCAAAATTTCATCTGGACCTTTCCAATAATCTAAATCCTCTGGTTTAATCTTTATCCAGCTCCACTAATCACAACAACCTTTCTCAAAGGCTGAAACGTCAGTAGCCACGGGATCTATTGGCCAATAAAGTTGACTATTGGAGTACAGGCAATGACCAGACCTTCCAGCAATGGCCAGAGTCCTAGGAGGTTTAGCGCTCTCAATAAGCCTCCACTGGCTTTAAAAGTAACAGTGTCCTGTCGAGAAAGATGCGCTTGGATCCCATTGGAGATCTTACATGTGGGAGCAGTTTCGGGATTCCTCAGGTCGTGTTATTATTGCAAACACGTATGTAGGTGATTAAGTGTTTTTATTTCATTATTAATCCAATATTTACGTTTAACTTATTACTAGAAAAGAGAATTACTTTCATGTTTATAGATATATCCTATAATAAAATATTCTATTTTAATTATCGATTATGCTTTTTATTATAGATTATTTCTTTTACTATTTTTTTTTGGAAGTGCATTTTCATCACTATAATCTATTGCCCTAGATTGTGATATTTGTCAATAAAACGAATGTTTTATGAGAATCAGATGATGCTCAAATTCAATTCTATTTATCTAGTTATTTGACTCAGGTTTATCACTGTAATATACAGTTGCGAGCCAAACCGCTCGCGAGAGCCTAGAGCACTGTTAGTAGATAATTTTCACAATGAGCAATTGTGCAAGCCAGCAAACCATGAACTAACTAGAAAGGGATGAGCTAACAGCGAACTACTCGTACAAGCGAATCTAACTTTCATTCAGTTCAATCGAGCTTCTTTAATAAATTCTATATTACACCATCCAGCCTAATTAGTTAATCTTATTTAAAGACATAAACGAAAAATAAAACATCTGAAAAATACATCATAAAATACCAGATTGTTACTAAAGTCCTTGTGCATTAGTATAGTTTTATTTCAGATTACATATTTTAAACGTTATTGAATATTAGTCTTCAAAGTAAAGTCCGTTGTTTTAAAATACTTTCACCCATCTTTCTGCCAGTAATTAGATTTGATTCCAATACCACTCCTTTGATTTACTAATTTGTATTGACTCTCCTTCTATGGCACAAAGACACAAGGAATTACAGCATTAGTCAAAGTAAACATTGAAATAAATAGTAGGAACAAAAACATTCTTATATGATTAATTATGAGAGTTGGAATGAAGGGTTGTGATCATGCACAAGGACTTTTGTAACAACCTAGTAAATCCACAAAGAGCACCAGCAAACCATGAGAAAGGGATGAACTAAGAACGACTACTCTTACAAATAGATTCGCTTTCATTCCGTTAAATCGAGTTTCTTTAATACATTCTTAATTACACTATCCTACCTAATTAGTAAATCTTATTTAAAGACATTATTGAAAAATAAAACATCTGAAAAAGACATCAAACAATATAAAAATATAAAATATCTATTTTCTTATGCCTCACAAATGGGATGGGATTCTTACCGGAAAACGACTATTTTCAATGACCGAGCGCTGGTAAGAAAATGGTAAACGTATTGTCGAATTTACAATGTGAGCCCGCACTTAAATTTATTCAAGCACCCATTTCCTTCGAGGCATGTTCTATTTGTTTAATGTAAAGATTTAGTTTTACAAATAAACGAGTTTTAGTAAATTTTTTCCTGACTGCTATTGAAATGATCGATATTTCAAAATTATTTTTAATAAGTACTTAAAAAAATATTATAAACATCATAAAAATAATTAAAATATTATACATATATTTAATAATTATTTTTTATAACCGCTTCGCTGGCATCCTTTCCACATGTCCCTGCCGTCTGATGCGTCTGGCTTTGATGAGGATGACGATATTGGCTTCTCAGTACAGTTCCATCAGCTCCCTTTTGTATCTTGACCTCCATACAACTCCTTCACAAATCGGTCCGTAAATCTTGCGAAGGATCTTCCTCTCCCATACACATAGTAGTATCTCATGTTTAACCGTCATGATCTATGTTTCGCCGCCATACGCACCCTCCGAACGAATCATCGTTTTGTACACAAATTTCCTTGCTTTTCTTGACAGCCCTCGGAACTTCATCTGGGGATCAACCCCAGGAACTTGATAGGGACTTGGACTCGGAAGAGCCGGAGGAGGATGATGTGCCGCCCGACAAGGAGGAAATAATAGAAATATCACTTGGTCTGAAGACTCTTGAAGGCCCAGGATTAGATGGGATTCAGAGACAGCTCAACAAAAATGAGAACTCTTTTCTTTGTATCTAAAAACAATTTTTAAGCCTCATTCAGAATTCGATAGTGATAGCGAACGTGAAAAAGCTCCTAACAAACAGTTTCATCTTTCTCTCCCAACTTTGGCATTTACTTCCAAAGAAGTAGCAACAAACCTTCTAGGAAAGTTCTCCCATGTGTCTTATATTTTTAATTTATAGGTAAGACTTCAGAAATTTCCATATTTATTAGTGAACAGGACTTCCTATAATTGGTTTATTTAGATCTACTCACACATCATTGCTCCCATGCATTTATCTCAGAGAATACGTAAAGAGCGTAGAAGCCGCTATAGCGCCCGGTTCATTTACACTCGAGTTGCGCCATAGGACCAAGATTCCCTCCCATGACACGGGAAAAGACCTATTATCGTTAATCCGATTTTGATGAAATTTTCAGGGATTGTGCGGCTAGATGGTCCCATATAAATTCTATTCACTAATTTTCGTATACTGCTTACGTATTTTCCTTGGCACATCTATATTTAGAAAAAATATCATCCGATTCGGCCTAAAGCTGGAAAAAATTTAGGGACTAGTGTAAAAATGGTCCAGTATTAATTTTATCAAATTCGATCCACTACTTTCGCTTACGCATGAGCAAACGTATTTCCCTTGGACAAGCCTATATTTCATAGATTTCATTCTCAAACGACAAGCCATTGACCATGAAATATAGGTAATTAAGTACTCAATAGAAATGCTGAGGAAGCTATACTGACCCAAATTCCCAAGTATATCTGCAGTGTAAAATTATAACCATTATAAGCTCATATAATTACCCTTATATTTTTGTCAATCTGTTATTGTGCGTTTATTAATAATATAAAGAATGAAAAATTACGATATTCTGGATTAAATTTTAGTACAAATGTAAATATGTTCTACGGTACACATAGAATTGTAAAATCTCTAATTACTTTTCATTGCAAAACAGTAAAAAAAAAAAAGAGAAAAAATACTAGTAAATAAACATTTCTTACTTGTCCTTCAACACTAGGTGGGTAATACCAGGCCGCCGGATTATCACTCGTGCATTTTAATTGTAAGTCAGCTCCAGATGGTATTTCTAAGTCATCAATCGCTGGATCGATCAAGATTGTTGAAAATGCACCTAAAAAAATAATTTGAGATATATTATCTGTAGAATCAGATTTTTATTTTTCAATCTTAATTAATCTTTACGCAATCGCAATTTAATTATATCATAATTTTTATTTTTTTTCTGTTATTTTGTCTAATAATGTGATTATTAGGAAGGTTTTCAGATACTCGTACGTATTATTATTATCACAATCTCACAGCCGTGATAATATTTTGCTTGATTTATACAATTTTTAATAAATATTTGTATATTTACATACATTACAAACGTACGTACATTCGAATGCTCCTTTCTTGCCAATTCCACTACCCTCTGGAATTCCCTCCCTTCAAATATCCGCGATGCTCTTTCCGTATCTTCATTCAAATCCCTTCTTTTCCAACACCTTCTCTCACCCCTAACAGACGCTATTTAATTTCAAATTTCAATTAATAAAATTTAATTTTCCTAAATAATTGTTTTAAATGTTTAAGTGTTACTTTTGGAATTTAGCCAACATATTTTATACATTTTTTCTTTTTCTTTCCTCACTGTCTTTTTATTTATTAGTAATGATTATTTATTTTCTCCAGAACAATTCCTTTTTTGTTTCTTTTGTATTTCTTGATGAGAATATATACTGTTTGTATCCATTTTTATATTGTTAGACAATGCATATCAACCCTATCTATCTATCTAAAGTATATAGTTAGTAACTCAAAATATATAAAAATCAAATGAAAAATGATGAAACAGAAGTATATTTGTAACTTAAAAAATTCGTCTGATAAGCAAAAAATCTTGAACCATAAAAAACTATTTACTTTAAAAAACTACAAATGCTATTTAAAAATATTTAAATAAATACACACGATCGTACTGTCAAATAAAAAAATATATAATAGTAATCTATATACAAAAACGTAAATATATTATATATATTCTGTTGGAATGTTCTTATTGTTCACTTGATAAAAACTCCGACCATCCTCGTCGCCATTGTAATATATTGGTCATATCAACGATTAAAAATAGAATATCGATAAATCATATTATATATTTATAGAATATAGATTCTACTATATATAAATACACATATGCATATTTATATTTATAAACTGATTGCATGAATGTATTCACTCATTAATTAGTTCAATTTTAGCTTGTTATCTCTCTCTCTCATTAGTTCTTAAAATTATATTATGTAATTATTTTAATAAAATTATATATATATATATATATATATATATATATATATATATATATATATCATACTTTATATTTTTATTCCTTTCTTTCATATTTTTAATTTGGATGTAAATTTTACAATGTATAAACCAATACTTTAGTAAAAAATGAAGAATAAATGTAATCTGTACATGACATACAAGAAAAATCACAAAAATACACGGAGAGGAGCATAGTTTACATTCAATTTTAGTGCGTTTTTCCATTCTGATCCTGTAAAAGTCTTCCGATCGTACATGAATATGTTAGAATTTGGGTTCGTTTTAAAATGGTGCACACCCCTAGCCACTTGCATTGGTTCCACTCCTCGAAAGATTTTTATCTTAGCGATTGCCTAACTTTCCACACAGTTAGTGCTGCTTCCATACTATTTCCATTAATCCACAACAGATCAGTGTTAACATTAGATTAATATTAGGTATTATTTTAAAATATAGATAAAATTATAGAATATATACATAGATTAATTAAGGTTATAAATAAGTTAAAAATATACAACCGTAAATATATTAAAAGCAATATACCCACATATAAAATTAAGAGAAAAAACATTATATTAAAATAAGATCTTGCATGCTTTAAAAAAAATTAAAAGATTAAAATATTAAATTAAAGCCAAAATATTTAATAAATATTTACATAGTAATCAGGCTATTGCCCGTTTATCGTATTCATGAAAACAAAGAGTATAGATAGAACAAAAGCTTAGCTGAGTACGACGGCCAGGAGCCTAGAGCACCATGGTGGGAGGGGGGGGGGGGGGCTACCTGTCCGAACCTCTTCTTTGATTACAGCCTAACTCCTGGGAAATGAGGCCCAGCTTGCCGCCTGGCCATGTTGGAAACGAGATCTCAAGTATGTTACCACTATTATTTCGGGTAATATTCGTTTTATAATGTGGTGACCTAATGATGTAATAAATTTAGATCATGCTTTGAATCGTACAATATTTTAAGCAATTCTGATGAAAATGGCAATGTTCAGGATTAGTTACCTATGCAAGAATTTCAAAACGAGGCCGATAATATAATATAGAATTTTAGAACAGTAGGGATGGTCCAAGGCCGACAGTTCAAGATATTGATAGTTTCTTAAATCTAGAAAAGTTGCCTATATCTGCTTCTCCGATTACGTTTATTCATTTTAATTTATAAAAAAAAAGTCTTTTAGTTTCTTATTTATGTTATTTACAATACTATGGTTGACTTGGTTTATAAAAAATCATTAAAGGCCTTTTAAGAAACATGTACTGAAAAAATAAAGTCATTGCAATAAAAAAAAATCGATTTTAATGTTGGAAGTAGTGGAAGTTCTACCTCGGCTCGCTATTTAACCTAGTGATTAACCTTAGTTAAATTAAAAAGAGCCTGCCAACTAGAGGGGAGGATTCATTCCTTCAAGAATTCTTGCTGGAGAACTTTATCTAGTATTAGAATTATTTTCCTATAATTTTATAGATATTACTTTTAATTATTTTTCCTTGTATATATGTTATAGATACTTACAAATACCTCTATTACCCATTGACCTTAAATATGGCAGATTGTAATATTCAACAATTAAGAAAGAAAATAAATAATATTAGAATATAGTCATGCTTTCTGATCTAGAATGGACAGGTACTCCCTCCATTGATCAATCATTTTAATTTAATTTGTTGTATCATCATTTTTTTTTTTCTCATGCAGAGTAACCGTGTGCAAGAGGAATTTATTTAGAATGTGTATACTCCATGTGAAACTGCATAATGTTTGTATAACATGCACAGATTACATTTTTAAATATGGTGTTGCTTTATACATTATAAAATTTACATACAAATTAAAAAGACGTAAGAAACAAAAAATAAAATAAAAATATAAAGCAACAAAACAAAAATATACAATATAAGAACGTATTTTAGCATACAAGATAATGTATATATATTTATATATATATATATATATATATATATATATATATATATATATATATATATATATATATATATATATATATACATATATATGATTTTAACAAATAACTACAAAATACAATATTAGTAACTAAAGAGAGAGAGAGAAAACAAAATAAAACTAAACTAAAATAAATGAGTGAATACAATCATATATATATATATATATATATATATATATATATATATATATATATATATATATATATATATATATAAATATATACATATATATATAAGTTGACCTACGACTTTTTTCTCAGGTATTTTATATATATATACCTGAGAAAAAAGTCGTAGGTCAACTTCTGTAGTTTCACCGCTATTTTTTCTTTGAACCGATACTTGCGGTTGAGGCGCGGTGAAAACTTGAGGTTTTCAGATAACACTGGCTTTTTAATACGCTCATTTACAGTCATTAAAAAGCCATGAAAGACTCCGCAAATCACATTTCTATGTCTTCAAAATTTAAGGATTGACATAATTTAAACATCTTGAACCCTGAACGTCATTATTATTGTTTAGCACTTCATAAACTGGAATCTTGGAGACATACTCGTAATATATCACTTACATGCATTTTTTATCGTACCTCTATTAAAAATATTGTCAAACCTGTAAGTGTAGTGTTTGCATTCTTTTTTTTAAGTTCTACAACAGGCTTGGCATACTATATTCTAAAATAGTGTAATAATAATGTCCTTCACTTTTGAAGATATCGAATTGCGATTTGCGGTGTCTTTCCTAACTTTTTAATGACTATAAATGAGTTTATTAAAAAGTAGGTGTTATTTGCTAACCTTAAGTTTTCAACTGCACGTGTCGCGTCACAATCAAATAGCTAAGCGGTGAAACTTAATAAGTAGTATTTTTAGTATTTTTTCCTTTGACATTTTTCGAATAGATCATCCATTTGGCGGTGAAAAGCATTCGAGCCGATTTATTTTGAGCATACACACACACACACACACTATATATATATATATATATATATATATATATATATATATATATATATATATATATATATATATAACAACTATCCATCAGGTAGCTCTATCAACACCATCCCTATAACATATCCTAATACATATAAGAGAATATGTATAAATATAAACAGATATTTCCTTGATAATAAACATAGATATATAAATAATAAATAGACACATTTACAAAGAAATATAAATAGATTCTGTAACTATGATTAAAATAATATATAAAATTTCTGTTGATGAAATAGATCAATAAGTTATTTATTGATAATAAACAATTTAAACCTATAAAACTATCTAGTATAATGAAAGAAGTTTGGAAGAGAATCGTTATTGTTAATATTAAGTAATTCAGTAAAATCTGATAGGGTCATTTGAGTTTTATACTTGTAGCAACTCAAAGAGAGAATTTATAGGACAATTAGGTTCATTTCTTACTTCTAATTACGTTTTGTGTAGGACAATCTCTAAAACTAAATCCTCTTAAATTAGTTATGCAGCGAAAGATTTAGTAAAACCTTTAGAAATCACTGCGAATTTCCTTGAAGAAAAATATTTAGTATTTTTTAGTTATTTATATTTCAATAAAAAAATATTAAAATTTTTTTTTCAGAGATCGAATAAAAGTAAACCATACAGAGGCTCACACACATTTTCAAAGCTAAAAATCAATTTAATAATCTTAGATTTTTTGAAATCGGATCACTTCAAATTTCAAAGGATAACAATGATGGAAACAAAAATATAATACTTAAGCTCTGTGGTGTGCTAAAAGAAACTTTACTATTCTTTCTAAAATAAAAATTAGCTTTTAGGTAACATTAATTAATACGTTTTCTGTTATAAAATAATGATAAATAAAACATTGTAAAATTGTAAATATTAAAAAAATTTTAAAAGTTTAAGAACATACAAATTTAAACATCACTGACATTAGTAGTCCTTAAATCCCCGAAAACTGTAACGGAAAAGCGAAATACGCATGGCGATACAAAATAAAATTTAAGAAATGGAATCAGAACCTCTGAAAATCTAATAAACGGCCCTTAAATCCTCGAAAACTGAACCGAAAAAGCGAAATACGCATGCGCGATCAAAAATCCAATTCAAAAGTGGAATCAGAACCCCCGAAAACCTATGATACCTATATCATAAAAAAATTTGCAACAGCAACGGAAAATCGAAATACGCATTAATTGACATTTCAGCACAGACTAGGCTAGCTTTCTCCAACAAAAACATGATAAATAGAAGAGAACGCAAAGCAATAATAAACAAAATATGTAAACACAATTCAATTGTAAAGGAGGGATTGGTAACATCAAAATAAACAGACAAATTTTTAAAAACCGACTTACTTAGGGGATGACCTGGAAGAATTCAGGTATGTCCGGTTGGGTTACAAATGAAATGAAAAAAGTTACAATTGAAATGGAAAGGGTTACAATTGAAATGGAAAAGGTTACAATTGAAATAGAAAAAGTTACAATTGAAATGGAAAAAGTTACAACATAAATGGAAAGGATTACAATTGAAATGGAAAAGGTTACAATTGAAATATGTGTATACATACATACATACATATATATATATATATATATATATATATATATATATATATATATATATATATATATATAATATATGTATAAATCAAAATGTAAAGCTGTAAAACATGTGATCAGAAGCAGAAATTACCAAGGGAAATTGTCTCATTTTGTGTGATGTGTTCAAACTTCGCAGGCCAATTTTCAATGATGTGCCAACTAACATGATAAAAGTAGTAGACTATCAATACTGCCATTACAATTTAAAAAAAATCAGATTAGAACCAAATTTATAAAATTTTGTCTAAAGTTAGAAGTTTGTAGTATATTTTTTAATGAAGAGATTTAGTTTCAATTGTATGTATATGAATTATATTGTATGAATTATGAATTGTATGAATTATGTATGTATTTTTATATATATATATATATATATATATATATATATATATATATATATATATATATATATATATATATAGATAGATAGATATTTTTTTTAAATTAGGAGAGTTTGTTTAGTAAAATAAGTTATTATACATGTTGAGGAATAATTGCTGTCTGATTTTTTCTGCAAGATACATTCTTCCTATAAAGAAGCTCACTTTTCTGAAGCATAAAATAGGTTAATTAACAATTATGCATTAATTAATCAGATGCTATCATCAAATTATTTTTATAGGAAGAAGTGAGCAATTACAAGAGGCGGACATACCATACTAGGATATGCTGGTTTATTTCAGAGCATACCCCGTGACCTCGGCAATAAGGTGTCAAGGTTCTTCTAAGACATCCTTCTCTTTAAGGTCCGACAGCATTTCAATATTGCAGTAAAGATTATACATCTTATTTATTTATTTTATTATAATAAATAACATGTAAATTATATTATTTCAAAGCCAACGGAAAAAAAGAACATACAAAAAAATAAAATAAAATTGAACACAAGAAAAATTAATTTAATGTGATTTCTTTTATTAAATTAAATATTATTCATTAAATTAAACATAAAAAATAAATATATATTTACGTTTCATAAATTTTAATATTTAAGAAATCAAGAACCATTTCATTTTTTAATGTTAACGTTTTCGATTTGGTTTCAGTGAAAGAAGTTTTGGTTCTATTTGGAATACATTTTTTAACATTCAATAGTAATTTTTGATCCCTATTTTTTTTTTTTTTTTTTTTAAATCTGGAGATGCCAATATAAATTCCATCTCAATTTGAATTTGAAATAACAGTTGATATTTTTTCTAAAGAATTCAGTAAACATAAAAAGTTTTTCTATACTTTAATTTTTCAAATGAGGTAATATTTGCCTTTTTTTTTTTTTAAGTTAATCTGAAAATTGAAAACAAAAATGACAGGAAATCTAATGCTCTTTCGAATGGTGTACTAAGACTTATTGTTATCACCGTATATCTGA
Organism: Rhaphigaster nebulosa; assembly: GCA_948150685.1. NCBI lineage: Eukaryota > Metazoa > Arthropoda > Insecta > Hemiptera > Pentatomidae > Rhaphigaster > Rhaphigaster nebulosa. The sequence goes on from OX411307.1 coordinate 163,475,152, forward strand.
ATCTACTGTATAAAATATCAACAAACCGACGGCTTTTTATAAAATTTTTACAAGACATTTTTGTTGGTTTTGAGCTGTATTGATTCAACCAATTCTGAGTTCAGTTCATTACAACTGAGACATACTGTAAGTTTTCCATACTCCAACTATCACCGAAAGGACGGGCTATCCAACAGGTTACCAATCTCTTCTGGCCAGAGTGAGATTTATTCCGTGGCACAGCGGTTAATGAAAAAAAAAAAAAACCGTGGCCTAGTTAATGAAGCACTGAAACCAAAAGACCAAGGCGTTGTCTGCTTATGGATTATGGCTGTATAATGGATTATACATCTAATAAGTTTCCAATTAAAAGTGAATATTCACCTTCAATTGAAAATCATTTGAAAGTGACATTTCTCAATGAGTTTAAGAGAAAATGAGTGTGCTCGAACAAAAAATTATTATTAAAGAAACAAGAATTTAGGATAGACCACTGTTTCTTTGATTGATTTCCACCCATATATAAATCATTACCCGATGTGCCAAGTTCTAGTAAAGGTCGTCCAAGTCAAGATTCTGCTAGCCTTAGCGAAAACTCCAAAAGACGCATGAGCAGCATCATAAATCAAAGACATACAGGAGCTTGAATGTCAGCTGCTACAGTAGGTATTACATGCCCTCTTCTATACATAGGATTCTTATATAAATATACTGATAAGTTCTTTGGATTAAACTCCGAAGCCAATCGCTTGGATGTTAGAAGAGGTCTCAGAATCGAGAAACAACACTCGCAAATGTTCTCGAATTTCAACAAACGATGCACACGTGAGTATTTAAGTCTTAAAACCAGATAAAATTATTTAAAGCTCTTTTTACTTTCTTACAGCTGCATATCGCAGTATTTGAGCATTAAAACCGGACAAGAATCCGGATCAAGAAATTTGTGAAAAACTCTATTAAACCATTAGATTGAATAGCTTGATAACCTATTTTCATCCCTTTGAATCCTTTCAGAATGTCATAAAATTATCTCCTGGTGAAATTCTGGGCGGTTTTAATAGACTTTAGGAAAAAATACAAAAAAAAATAAAAAATTACTAATTGCAAGTTGAAATAACGGAAGTCGGGGTAAGTGTATATCCGGGGCAAGTGCATACATGGGGATTTATTTCATATTTGTTTTGCTGGGAGAGCTGCCATCTAGGAATTTTAATATTTACTTCCTATTTACTTCGATTTCCCATGGAAGGCAGCTCTCCTGCCAAAATAGATTTGAAATGAATCGCCAAGCATGCACTTGCCCGGAGTATGTACTTACCCCGATTTACCTTAATTATATATTTTTACTGATTATATTTGAAGTAATAAAAAACAAAATGGCAGAAGAGAGCGGAAGATTTTTTTGTATGATATAGTTAATATTAGCCTAAATTTTATGTTTATAATCAACATTTAATCCAAAAAAATCCGACACACAAACAAAAACACCATTATGCGATAACATTAAATAAACAAAAATAATTATCCAATTATGCAAACAGTTCAATGCAAACAGTGAATCAATAAAATGATAATTTAAAAATAAAGAACGTAAATAAACACACTATTGAATGGGAAATAATATATGCATGGGAAACAACTCCCAAGGATGAAACCACTGATAAGTAGGGCTAGGATTTTTATGTTTTACATATTTTTAGCAAAGCAAAAGTTTTACGATTCTCCTCGACCAAAATCAGTTTCAAGCAATCTGAAGCAAAATAGAACACATTTAATTGTACATTTTTCATTTTTTTAAATATTATATCTGTTTAATATATTTTTAAATATTCTCAAAAATATTTTGGACATTTCGGTAGAAAAAATATTTATTTTAACATACATATGTGGCCTAAAAATACTTATTTTTTTTTTACAAATATTCTGGAGATTTAGGAGGTAAAAAATGACTTTCACATCAATTGGAGGAGGTAGCGGTTGGGAGGGGGTTAGTCAAATAATTGTTGTAGGAATGCTATGTGTTCTCAATCCACTTCCATCAAACTTGAGTGAATCTCCACCCCGGCGACTGGGAATGTGCAAAAATATTGAAATACCTATATATACGAGTATGTATATATATAGACATGGATATTTTGTCCGATAGCTTTAATTTGATATAGTATTGTAATATCGATATTAAAATTTTGAGAATCAATAACCGATGTTTTTTCCCCCAAAAAAAATTAAATAAACAAAAAAAATATATACAAGGACGGCAATTTCGACAACCAAAGAACCAAAACAAAGTTGAAAGTAGACAAGTGGTATGTTCGTGTTGCTATTTATTGTGGCTGTGGCTAAATCAACCGTATTCTAACAGTTTCAGCAACGGCTTTGGATATTGTTATTTGTTATTGTACTTTACTATTTGTGTTCCATTTTCAGTTTATGTTCAAATTCGCTCTTCATTTTTATTCTTTTGGAGAGTTTGGTTATCGCAAAGTTGGCCAGCTGGTATTAGTAAAGACAGTAAAAAAAAATATTTTTATAAGGCTCCCATTCCCGTAAATGTTTTTAAAGAAATATGCGCTGACTTAAATTTACTGGCCCGGAACCAGAAACCAGCCATAAAAAGATGGGGTAGGGACACCAGGATTGAGGCGGCGGAATATTATTGCGTTAACTTCGAAAATATAAAGGACATCATATCAAGGCTCAGTCCTGATTCTGTCGCTATTGAAAAAGCCTGCCTGCTGCTTATTAATTCGCCATCTCTAAAGACAGATTTGGCATATGTAAGAGCAAATTTGTCCTTCTTATCCAAGACGATCACACAACTAGAGACTAAAAAATATTGCTCTAGTTGAAAATTTGAAGGTGGTAAACGAAGCCTTCGAGAGGCACGTGCAAGAGAAGGGAAGCCCATAAGACATAATATGTCATTAAAAATAAAACCCGGCCTAGGTATAATGCAGAGTATAGTTGATGTTCTCTAGGGCAAAAACAAACAGAGGGTAGATGAACCCACCGAATTAGATGCTACGGAAATTCTCGCATGTAAGTTTGCTCCTATGAACTTAGTCGACGTAGAAAGGTCATTTAACCTATACGAAGCAATTCTGAGGGACAACCGTCGGAGATTTCTCTTCATAAATCTAAAAAGGCACCTAGTTTGTACCAATTTCGCCTGAATTTGATGAATACTGAATACTTGAGTAATTTATTTTTAATTTTCTTTTCTTTTTTCCTTAATTTTGTTAAATTCATTAATTTTTGTTCCTAATATGTCTTTTAAAATATATTTTAAATATTATACATATTATAGGTGCATGTAAATGTTGAGAGTGTCAAGCAATTCTTGTATCTGGGATCTCAAGTTACCATCAAGAATGAAACAACACTTGAAATAAAGAGGAGAATAGCAGCTGCCAACCGGTGTTATTTTTGCCTACTTAAACACATTAAAAGCTCACTAATTAGTTGACGTACCAAGATCCAACTCTATACAACTCTTATCCGTCCAGTTCTTACTTACGCTAGAAAAACATGGACATTAACCAAAAACGGCGAAAAGGATCTGCTCTTCTCCGAAAGAAAAATCCTCCGAAGAATGTAGGGAAGGTCTGGAGAATTTGGAAGAATAGAGAAGTTTTTGAGCTATTTAATGAACCTGATGTTGTTAGAGTAATAAAATTGGGGAGGTTAAGCTGGGCAAGACACGTAGCACGGATGGAGAGATCTGACATCCCGATAAGAGTTCTTGAAGTGCCATTGCACCGTACAAGGAGAACTGGCAGACCGAAATCGAGATGGATAGACGGTGTAGCAGCTGACGCGAGAGACCTGCTGGGAGTCAGAAATTGGAAAGCGGCCGCACAGAAGAGAGCTGAATGGCGGAAGCTCTCAATGAGGCCAGGACCCACTGAGGATTGTGCAGCCAATGAGATAGATAAATAGACATGTAAATAATATTGGGTTGTCCGGAAAATAATGTAGGATTTCATGTTTTCTTTATATTGAACCTCTATATAACAAACTGTTTATGCTTGAGGGAATCATTCTTTTGTATGGGTGTCAACACTCATTCATCCTCTTCCAAACAAAAATGTTTTTTATCTTATGTAGCATTTCATTAGTTGGAAATTATTCAGTCTTTACTAAGATACAAAAGCGTGATTTTCGCTTAATTTCGTTTTACGACTTTATACTAGGTCGGAACGAAGCTCAAACGGCCAGAAGCATTAAGGAAATCCAGGGCGATGGCAGTGTGAGTGAGTGCACTGTTCAACGATAGTTTAAGAAAATTCGAAAGGAAGACTTCAGGCTTGAAGACAAAAATGATCATGGAAGTACTTCTTTCCTTGATGACGATGTTCTGCGAACTTTAGTCGAAGAAAATCCAAGAACAACTGTTCGAGAACTTGCAAAGAAACTCTCAGTGACCATCGCTGGTCACCTCAATGCAATTAGAAAGGTAAAAAAGATTGAAACTTGGGTTCCTCATACATTAAACGACAGCCAACAAAATCTTAGTTTGCGCGTCATTACTTTGCCGAAACACGACACTGCCTCACCCGTCCTACTCTCCAGACCTCTCGGCTTTGGACTACCACTTTTTTTGATATCTGGGCCGGTTTTTTAAAGGTAAAAATTTTATTGATCAAAATTCGTTAGAAAATGCATTTTCAGAATTTGTTAATAAAAACGATTCAACATTACATTCAGAAGGAATGGAAAAATTACCAACACGTTGAAAGAAATGTATCGAGAGTAATGGAGTGTATTTTGATTAATAAAAATAATTCCGTATCATTTATTTTATTTTAAAACCATAAACCTGCATTTATTTCCGGACAACCCAATATTTTGTTGGTGCATTAATAATATTTTTTTTACGTATTTCACATTTTGTACATATATATTTAAATATTTCTGAAATTATAACCACATATTTATGTAAATATTTAGTATTTTTTACCACATAAAAATTATAAACCTTTTTATATGTCTGAGTTCAAATTTACTTTACATGAAATGGCAAGAGTGGGGGAAAGTTAATCGATTAAAGTTTAATAAGCCAGTTATCAAGCTTGAAGAATGATGGGTTTGATAGATTTTTACACAAACTTTCTGATTCGGACTTTTGTCAGATTTTCTGGCTCAAATACTTTCTATGTGCAACGGCATGATTCACAACCTACTTGTATCTTCTGATCCTTTTATTTCTTCCTCAGTTAGCCTAGAGGATGAGGCAAAACTTCTCCTTTGTCCGAAGAAGAGAAGAAAATTAACAGATCAAGACGAAGAAGCTATGAAATTATATTAATTAGGGATTGATAATTATTTGCCACTTCTATAAATTTGATTTATTGAAAACTAGTTTCGAATGTTATACATTCATCCTCAGTTCTAAAAACACACAAAAAATTCAAAAATAAGCAATTCAAAATATAGTTTGGTTTTATTATACATATTAAATTAGATGTAATATAAATCAGTGTTATAAAATATAAATGAATTATGAATTTAATTAAAATAAGAAATCAAATAAAAAAAATACAATCCTGTCTTAATTAAATTCATAATTCATAAATGTTTTATAATACTGATTTATATTACGTCTAATTTAATATGTATAATAATACCAAACTATGTTTTGAATTGCTTATTTTTGAATTTTTTGTGTGTTTTTATAACAGAGGATGAATGTATAACATTCGAAACTAGTTTTCAATAAAACAAATTTATAGAAGTGGTAAATAATTTATCAATCCCTAATTAGATTTATCCTTCTATACCATCATGCAGAGGTCAATTGAAATTATATTAATTTTCCGATCTATAAAACTGTTTTAACCAGCAAAACAGGCTGGAGTAGTAATGGGAACTCAATCCTATTAGTTAAGTACGATCATTTTAATCTGGGTGTCAGCATGTGTCAGATCTCAGCAGTCGAACCCCTAGGGGTGACAAGGAAATTTATCAAGTTTCAAGCCTCCGGCTGAAAATCTTGTAAAGTAATCGATTTTTAAGCGCTTTTTTACCATTTTGCCCTACTGCCTCCCCCCCCCCCCCTCCCTCCTCCCCCGCACAAAATATAAATCAGCCCGCCCGGTTAACGTAACATATATATAAAAGTGCTCAGTTCCGCAGATCCTATTTTCTAAAGCGGAAATCTCCAAGATCTCTGCTATAAGTGAGTCATGAGGAAACCTTGACACAGAACAAAACTACCTTCAGCAACCGACGACAGGAATTCCGATTAGTCGTCGCTTAAAACCAGAACCCGATTTGGTGAATGTTATTACAAGCTGGCCTCAAGTGACTTCAGCCTACGGAAGTGAAACTCCTTAAGCGAGCTGGAAGGGTATAATGAGATTAAAAAAAAATCGAACATCTTAATTTTGTATTTATGGAAGAAACGTACAAGGTAACAAAGAGAAGGTATCGGATTGCACCATATATTTCTATAGACAGAAAATAACACTTAAGGATTTCGTATTTTCCGTAATTGTATACGTATCTCAGTTATTTTAACTTGATTACATACAATGATAGCAAGCTGTAGTATAGAAAACTTAGGTGATTCTTTCTACACCTATTTATTTCCTCAGGCTTAGGTGCTCAAAGGCCCACATAAGTATAATTTTTAGTTTAAAAATATTTATTAATACATTGCAATGTACCATTCAGGTCACATATGGCAGAAGGCACAATTTTTTTGATTTTAATAAATAAAGGATTAACTAATAAAACGGTAATTTGAAAATAAAATGGCAATTTAAATGTAAAAAAAGTCAAATTATGATTCTAATTGTAGGAACATGATCCGGTTGGAGTGTGGTGGGGAAATGAGAGAGAGGGGAGATTAGGATCTACCATTATGCGTGCAGTTTCTCTCGTGCCAACCTCAGGTGTGGTTGTTTGGTTCAGTATGCATATTGCCAAACTTTATTAAAACGGTTTATCCTTTGTACGATTTATCCTCGGGGTCTCAAGGAGCCTATGTTTCCTACTTTTTAAGTTACTCTGAAAATTGAAACTAATAATGGCAGGAAATCTAACGCTCTTTCGAATGATGTATTGAGACTTATTATAGCCACCGTACATCTGAAAATCTAAGTATCCTGAAAATTAATATCTACTATATATTAATATCTAACAAATGAAGGTTTTTTTCTAAAACTTTTTCTGTTGAACTCTCTGTATCCTTCTTCCCACCGCCAGCATTTTCATAAATTTTTCCGTGACCGGTGTATTCAATTCTACCATCCAGCCTATGCATCCGATCTTATCCAGAAAGACTATCGTGTTTTATAACTTTCTTGTACAAGCCATACTATACAACCGGGGTGGTGACATCATTCGAATACCGCGACATCTTTCATAGCTAAGAATTAATTAGATACAAGATAATCGTGATATATCGTCAAATATATATCATAAGATTATTACGTAACTTCTGGTCTGATGTTTATAAATTATTTCTTCTAGAAAATATGATACAGAGTGAATTTTATTAGAAATGACTGCGCATACCTTAAAAATACATTTTTTAATAATATTGACGATATATAGTACTGAAACTGGCGGGAAAAAAAAAGTCGCTTATTGATTCCAAACAAGTTTTGTTGATAGCTTCAAATACCAAGTCTTACGAGATCAGACCATTGTTGCAATATTCACCGCAGTACTTTTTTTTGTTACTACAGGATCAATTTTTTTTTTTAACGTTGGAATGTACAATTAATATGAAATTTTTTTTTTGTTTCTAAATCTAGTGAAAATAATTATGAAACAACAAAAATCCTTTAATGAGAGGTGCGTCCGACGAATCAAATTCGTAAAATATCATGTTAATGATAGTATAATTTATACGACAATATATTTTTAATATTTTCAAAGAAAACTGAAGATCATTCATGGCAACCATTTATATGTTTAAAAAACGGAGTAGGAGGGTAGGCCATAAAGGAATATTGCTAAGTATGAAAACACATACGCTAGAGTCTATTCTCGAAGGAATCAGTAATATGAAGCTCTTCAGAAAGTTTTAACTTGATAGTAAATTAACTATTTTCATGCTGGCTCCGTAAAACATGAATTATTAAAAAACAAAAAAAAACAACAATCTGTTGTATTATAAGTCCGAACAAAGGATATTATTTTTTTAACTTCTATACATAGGCAAAAACATGTAAAAAACAAAAATGCTAACATAGGTGATCTGGTGAGAACTTTTAGCTAAAATCTCTAAATTTTAGGAGTTTGTTTCGCCTATAACTTCTAAATGTTGCATCCTAGCGAAAACGTTAAAGTATAACAAATTAAAGAGCATTGAATAGCCCATGAGTACCACAACTTCACAATTCGGCCAAGTTGCATGGCCTAAAACCATGGTAATATTTTCAGTTTCCAGTCCACATTCTCTAAAATCATTTCAATGTTTTTAGGCATCTGTTGAGAGTATCAAGAAGTATTTTGTATAACCTTATAGGAATAAACATAAACATAACCTGGTAGAAAACATAATCCTATACAAGATTGGTTATTATGCATTTTGCATTAAACTGCACTAGAAAATAGTTTACAGATTTTCAAGGCTCCGTATCTCAATAGGTATTCCGAAATTTCCAAAATATTGCACATACAATTTTCAGGAAATTAAACGTTCTTTAAAATTGGTAATGTCAATTCTTTTCTTAAATGCACTGTAAGCGAGTTACGGAGGGGTAACAGCGGTTTCTTAGCGGTTTTTCAAGATGGCGAAAAACGCAGATGAAGGAGGAGGTCGAAAACTTTAACCATTTATTTATTTGGTAATTATTTTCTGTCTATTCCACCACCAATGGGTTTGAATGATTCAAGAAAAGTTTATTCACTGCAACACCTCCTAGCAGCCACTGATAAATTCATGTCTATAAAAAAAGGAAAACAAATATTTTATTATCTTATCCCTCGCCGGTATTTGTAAATAATAACATCTACGACACACTAATCCTATAAAGATACTATGTTACGTATCCCATTCATTTTTTGCTCCTTAATTTATGGATTAGTGATTTTTTCTCCAACAACAAAGCGATGTTTTAATTTTATATCGTAAGAACTGAAAATAAGAAACAAATTGGTTTTCATTAGAACATTGTTTTGAGCTCTTTTGAGGGACATAAACTAAAGATCCTTCATTTTAAATTCTTGATTCTACCTTTTTTTTTGAGATTTATAACTGTAACAAAGACAAAAAGAGTAAATGTGCGATTGAAGTGTTGAGGAATCAGCCATTGGTAACTTAGAAATGACAGTTCTATGCCTGAAGGGACCGAGGCCACATTCTAAACAATCGCCTCAGAGGCTAATCGGGAATCCATTGAGAAGCAAGGTTAGTAACCCGTGGTTTTGCGCGGGATTGGTGTTAATAATGGAATGGTGGGAAATTTGCGGTAAATTTGAACTTTAAATGACGGTAAATTTGTAACATATGGGACATTAAGATCACGCGAATAATTTATTCGTGGCATGATAAGGAGAATTGAGAATTTAAAAAAGGATTTTATTGTGTGGATTGGATGCAGGAGGATAGTTCAGTGGGACTCCAAATCTACAATCTAAATTAATATTTTTTTATAATTAATGAAAATATATTTTCATTTTCTCTCTGTAGTAGCATTTGGAATGTGTCATAAAATGCCATAAAAGGCGTATCATTCCATATTGTTATTACCTAAACAGATCATGCACAGAGTGTCTCGGTTCTTAATAGTCAAACTCTGGGAATGATATGTGTAATGTTCAGTATTTATTAAAAAAAATCTTTATTGGTTTAAAGTAGGACTGTTTTTATTATTAATTTACTTTATTTTGTTTTTTTGGATGGGGAAGGAAATTAATCAAAACGTTTTATGCATAAAACTAAGATTTATTTCATTTTACAAAAAAAGAAATCGGAATGGTACTCTTGATTTTTTAATTTAAACATACCTAATTATGGAATATACAGTAAGGGAAGATATTAAGATCGTGAGAAAAAATTCAAATTTGAGTTTTCAACGGAAATACAAGTTTGAAGGTCTCCTGAGCATAAATAACCAAGTCTCGCAAAATGGTCTGTGCGAGTGTTATTGTGTATATGAACAGCCTAGCTCTAAAAGTTGTACCAAACTGAAATTACTTATTTAAGGTAGGTATATGCCTGGGATGTTACAGCATCTTTTACTTCAAAAGCGATTCACCGGAAGTGCTACTTTACACTTTTTTTTACAATTTTCTCAAAACGGCTCTAAGGATTTTGGTTAAACTCGTCATATCAATGTACTATTAAATGGTCTTTAATATCAGCTTGGTCTTATCCTCATTGAAATAGTCTAGCAGAGCCTAAATGCGAATTTTCAATATGGCTTTCTCTAAAGTATCTTTAATTTTGATTATTAAAATAATTAACCGTCCCTCATTGTTAGTAGTAATAAAAAATGCATTCATTAAAACTATGAAAGAATTTGATAATTAACTAAAGGAGAAATATTTCCTGTTTGAAATAAGAGTAGTAATACAGATGTATAATGTATTGTTGGAAAGCTAAATATTTTAGTAAAATTAATATCTAACATATAAAGTCGTAGAAGGTAATGGAGAGTGGGGTGAAAAACGCATAAAAATAAGTGATTGTAGTAGTTCATAATTTCTACTTTTATATTATTTAATGGAAACTAAATGGAATTTATTTCAAGCAGAGTGGTAAGTGAAAGCGCACCGCACAAGACTTTTAAAATAAATAATTATATATAAAAAGAAAAAAGGCAAAATTTTGTTTTATTTTATTCAATTTACATTATTGTGTTTATTCCATTTCAAGAAAAATATATTAAAAAATGAAATGGTTCTTAATTTTAATTTAATAATAAGAAACATTCAAATGGTCTTAGATCATTCTGAGCAACTATATATATCCCCTGGCACTCGTCAAAACCTGAATGTTTCTGTACAGTTTCATTCTCAAGTTGTAAATAACGGGAAATGAATGAAGTAACTCACACACTTTCACTATTGTTCACTTAGAAAGCTGAAAGGTAGATGACCCAACTAAGGGAATGCTAGAATAAATAACCAATGATACAATATTTACCAAAAATAATAAGATATAATAATCATGAAAATACAATGACAATTTTAAAACGTGGAGAAAGAAAAAACAAATAGAAGGAAATACATCTTAAATGAAAAAAATGAATAAAAAAATAACAATTAAAAAAACTAGTTTTTTTTTTCAACGGTGATGTTTCAATAAAGAACACATATTGCTCATGCAATCTTACCAGCAGTACATTTAAATCATAGGTGGGGTTTTCGGGTATATTTTTTACTCCCCTGGAAAATGTTTTAAAGAATATGTTGTGTAAAACGTATTTTAAAAAATTTTTGGGTTAAGATTTAACACTCTTTGGCTACAAAAAAGTTTTAGCTGAAGTTCTTGAACTTTACTTCTAAGGAATATGTTTCTGTTTAAGTTGAATCTTCAGATTTTGCTGCTATCTACTGAAAAAATATTTCTGAGACATAAGGTGGTTCCTGTGGACCTGTGACACCCTCCGTGCGCACGCCTATGATTTAAACTACCCTGTTCGGATGCTGAATTTACTTTTGTTGAACAGTGATGCATTGATAGCAGTTCTGAATAACATAAAATCATTTCTATCCGAATCAGTTCATTTATTTAAAAAATAAATAAATAAAACGAAATTAATGAAAAAAGCTTGGTTCGGGATTCCTTGAGCTGAATATAAATATTGTGCGTAAGTATGAATATGTTTAATGATTTATTTTATTTGAACTTGACTTTAATTTACTTTATCATAATTATTTATTTATTTGATATTATTTAATTTATTTATTTCGAATGTATTTATTTTATTTTTATCATTATTCTCACTCATTTATAATTGTATAGTCTTTAAATATGGTATGAATAGTTGGTTAGATATAGCACTAGTGCCTATTGCCTTAAATATGGCAGTTTGTATTATTTAACAAAATAATAAACCATTTATCTCTAAACTTTAATTTAATTAAAGATTAATTCCTTAATCTTTAAGAAGACATACAATACCAAAAGTCAATCTTAGTCCTATTTTCAGCCTCACCTGAAAAAAAAAATGTATATATTAAAATAATTTTAAACTTTTTCAAATACAAATTTAGTAATAATATTATATTTATTTTAAATAAATCTTAAGAGTTAAATTTAAATAGAATGGATTACAATGTTCGATTTTTATGCTACTGGAATCAACTTTTAAACTTTACCTAGAAGTGACAACGGAATAAAAACATTTCAGCAATATTTTGTTGTATAAATGATCCTCTAGATGTCTGAAAACTGAAGGGGATAAAATTTTGATACAATAAGCACAGCTAAGTCGGGTCATCTACGAGTATATGAATATAGAGGAAAAGATATAAAAGAATTTTAAGTTGAGAGTGAAGTGACTAACACAACAAGAAATAAGAAGAAATTAATTCTCTGGAGAAAATTATAGATTCTAAGAAAATTCCGAATGATTGTGGACCAAATATCAATTATCATTCCGATTCTATCTTTAAAACTTGAGAAACAGCCTGAATCTTAATATTTGAGAGGACGACAAGTGGCTAATTCGGAGTTTTGAACAACAAAACACGGACCTAAAACTCTGGATTGAGAGAATCTAATAAGAGGAGGTATATGGCAGGCTTCAAAATCGAGATCTTGAGCGAGTCGTGAGCCTAATTTAGTTAAATGGAGACCATTTCGCTTAAATGATAAGTGATCTTGTATTAGCGAAGATCTAAAAATAAATTTGCGATAGTCTGTGACCATGGTCTGTGACTAATAAGCCAGTATAATGAAAGCGCTGTACTGACATATCTAATGCAGTCTATCTGAAATAAATGCTAAAAGAAGAATGAAGAGGTGCGGTAGTTGAGGACAACCAAAGGTCAAGTATTGCGTTCCACAAGCTGCGTAAAATGTGCGACTGCGACATCCCTTGTACTTTATTTGTGATTTTGTGCAACAGTCGCGACCTTGAACTTAATATTTTTTTCGTTTGACAAGGTCAGTGGTTTTATATCTTTGTAAGAAAGTATATCGATCCTTATCAGTCAGTACTGGAAATAGAATTTTTGCCAGAGGAGGGGGTAAGCTTTCATCCTCCCCCACCCCTCCAATAAAAGCCAACAGTTTTATAACAGTATTTTAGTTAATATATTTCGAAATAAATATCATCATCTGATAACATTAATTCATTTTATTGACTGAATTAAGGTCAAAACAATCTTAAACTTACTTAACCTTTAATCTTTTTCTTAACCTTGAAATACATTTTCGCTCGAAATTTGTCCAGCTCTATATTCTGCCGCCCGTAGCTACCCCTCAAAGTGCATAATGTCGGACAAAATTTACGCACTCTGGACGAGAGGCCTATGTTCTAAAGTATTTCTTCCATTAACTACACAAAGTACGTCCCAAGATACTATGGAAGTTGATAAAAAGATGTTTTTCGAATTTTTATTAAATTAATCCATTTGAGTGTCCCATGAGGCCGAAACGCTCGATTAAAATAAAGTGTAGTTGCCTGAAACTGTTGAACTTCAATACCTAGTTCTTCTTAAAAACTAGACCCTCTTTGATTGAGCTTTCGAGGTAAATAGCAGGTCAGCCAAGTATCTTGAAGAGTGCCTAAGTCGAATAAATCAAACATCATCTTAATGGACTACGGCATTACTGTTTGTTTGGTTAAGTAGATAAAATAATGTCACTTTTTCGATGATTCCACACCAAAACATTATTTAAAAACCAGCAATATTTTATGGGGTTTTTATTGTTACGTGGGGTCATAAGTTTTTTTCCTGAAACCTCAAATCAATTCGCATGGTCAGATTTAACGTTCAGATTCTACGTTCAGTCATACTAGTGGTAAGCCAAATAAATATCTTTCCCAGTGTCGATCAGTAATAAATTTTACTATTAGGTTACTTCGAGGTCAAGTTTTGGGAGAATTTAAATCAATAGTTTATAATGCGTGGTTTTTGTATGAATTTGTTGGAAATATATTTATTTTATTTTTTATGATTAGTTAATTCTCAGTTCTTTATTTAGATTTATCAGATAGATTTATTTATTTTGTTTTATCATTATTGTTTGTATTATTATTATTATTATTTTTTTTTGCTTTTTTCTTAATTAATTAATTTTTTTCTTTGTAATTTTGCTTGTAATAATTAATTATTATACTTAATTATAATCTGAAGATGAAGCTATATTTTTCAATGGAAACAATTGTTATCTATATTTATTTATTCTAATACATGAATTTGCGCAGAGACCCCGGGAGACCGTTTTCCAAAGCGACTCTGTATTTTATACTTGTATTCTGAATATATTCAAATTAAATAAATTAAAAAAAAAAAAGAAAAAATAAATAAATTAAATACCTGTAGTTGTATAGTCCAATATCTTGGGTCTACAAAATAAAAAATGAGAAAACAAAAATATCAACGAAAATACTCTATATAGATTGATTTGGAAGAGATAAATTCTATGTATTGGAACAATGTTGGTACCAGTCAGTCTTAAATGGCCCGTATTGATTCTCAATTGGATCTAGTTAAGGATTCATATTCATCCATTCATATTTGGATGTGGATGAATAGCATGGAGGCCTAATTGAGTATGACTAAAAGAAAAAAGAAAAATTTACTGGGAATAAGATACTATTCCGAACTATACATTCAGGGACGTGTTGAAAACTGCCAGGACAAAGTTCCGCTTCTCACAATGAAATCCAATTAAAATTTCCTATCCTAGATTTCTTTTTAGTTCCGATCTTAAATGTTTAGGTTTTGTTGGAGTTTATCATAGGTTTATTACAGAAGTTAAAAAAATTAGGATGTTTGATGAGCCTGAAACCTACGGAAAACTATGGGTGATACAAAAAAACTAGGGCCAGATTTAGATTCAGCTCATATAAATCTATAAAGATCAACTATTAAAGTTAAAAAAGTTTTCAAAAAATTTTTTTTTTGTTTGCCTTTGTAATTAGGGGATGGTCTCAGAAATCTCAATTATTTTTTCAAAACATTTTGTTGACAATCGATAGTCATGAAAAATATCAATCAAAGGGTAACATCTATCTTTTTTATGCTATATGTATACATATGCATACATCACATATTAAATAGACTTTGCAAGGTTTAAATTTCCAATACTTATTACTAAATATTATGTAATATTTTATTTTCTCATTTTATATCAAAGTTCAGTAGTGTCACATTATAATTAAGAAATTCAATAGATATTACGAAGAAAGTAATAGTTTTGTTGGAATGTGCTTTGAGTGAGCCCATCATTCTATTTTCGAACCTCCTTGTCAATATGGAATAAAAACTTCAAAGTTTCGGTATTAAAACTGTTATTTTAAGTATATATGAAGATATTTATAAAGAACTCCGTGCTATTTTGGTAAGTGATGCTTCCACTGGTAACAAACAAACAGGAAAAACACACTGGAGTAGAAAACAGTTTCCATATTTTTATCTATTTTCTACAAGCACAAATACAATTATTCTGTTTTTGTTTTTTTACTTACAATTTAATTCAAAGTATCTATAAAAAGTAACAGAAGTTTTCAAGCCACGAAGCCTGAAATTAGCATATCAAATACAGGCTATAACAATACATCGAAGGGATGATTTAATAATGCATTTTATTTATTAAAATCGGTTCATAAGTCTACTTCTCCTTCTCATAATGTTAGCCTAAATCTAACAATAAATTCTAAACTAAAATATGATTGAACGATTAAGAACTTTCATTAAGAAAACATTACTAATCTAAATAAATTATATTGTATAAACTAAAGATAACTGGGAACTACTAAGAATCACTACATCTTAATATCATTCCATTTCTCAATTTTTGACAGTGGTTTTATCGACGCTTAATGTTATACTATATGTAGTGGAAACCAAGATCAACATACCCGATAAGACAAAGATTGTTTTCAAAATTTCCAGTTTGAGTTGTCTATGCCAAAAAAATAAATAAAGCCGCTAAAACGTTCATAAAATGATAACGAATGAACCATAAACAACATCAAAGAAATACTTTTAGAATGTAAAGAGATAATTATTTATGACCCATTAATAAATGCCATTTCGTCTTGTTACTAAATCGTTTTTGGAATACTACTGTGCTGTATATTATCTCACAAATACAGTTATTAACACGATTGCAATATCCTCTAAGCTGCTTACATCAACATTAACTTTACATAGAATAATCATTGAAGAACTATTAATGGGTTATCAAATGTCAAATCATCTTCATATTATTTAACTAATATTTATCCGTATTGCGAATACAGTTGTAAATTAAAAACAATATATTATTTAAAAACATGGTGTTGACATCATCATTGAATTTCGGTCAGAAAATTCATTACGGTCGGATATGAAACTTTTATGTGAGAATTAAAAAAAAAAAGATAGCGAAACCGATTTTTATAGTCGAAAAGTGTAAGAAAATGCTCTTTTCTTTGTCTACCGACAGATGTAAACTTTTTTTTTTTAACTTGTTATGGTAATAAATCTTACTGCTGTTTCCGAAAGAACAGTTTCTGACACGTTTTAAAACTATTGTTGAACTAATAAGACAAAATAACTAGATTGAAATAAGAAAACAATGATTTATAAAATAAAATATTTGCGAAATCATTAAGCAATAAAAACCCTGTTAGCATGAAAGATTAAATACATGTAAACATTTTGATTAAGGATGATAATTCCACTAAATCCAAAAAAAATGTTATTGCAATGAGTCTAATAATAAATACAATTTTAAGAACTTATGGAAGAGTATATTTAATGTTTTTAGACATCAAAGATTGTTGATAATATTATTGTTTATATGTACTGATTTATTCAGGTGGAATCGAACAATAAACCTATCTATAACGAGACGTTTTAAAAAAAATAGTCCTTGCCTATATTATTTATTATTTTGAAGTTGATAATAACTGTGGACTCAATGAAAAATCAATATTTAATTCAACATTTCCTTCATTAAATACAATAATAGCAACTAATAATAAAACATGTGAACAAACATTCCTTTATTATTTACTGTTTATTCGTATACATTTTTCAACGTTTCAAGAAGTTTTTTCCTCATCATCAGGATCTTACTCAAGTTTATTATTCAATTACAATTTTTATTAGTGGATGCATCAATCCTCATAGTCTTCTTATTAATTAATATATTATATAAAAAACATATGGTCATTTTTACAGCCATATCTAAAAATTTGTATAATGATGACTATGTGTGTAGAACTGATTGTCTGATCCACTATCACACAACCTTTGATTGGTGAGGATTAATGCATTAACCAATGAAAATTGTGATTGAATATACTAGAGTAAGATCCTAAATATAAGGGAATAACGCCTCGAAACAATGAAAATATTACATTAATAAACAATTAAATAATAAGGGAAGATTTTTTTCACATTTTTATTACAAATTTTAAATTTAAAAAAATCCTTAAGTAATAAAATTACTATTACAGTAATATATTCCAAAAACATAAAGAAAAAAAAATTAGGAGTGGTAATTAAAAGTTTTGAGCTATTTCAAATCTGGTATCTCGTACCTATTTAAAATTAATATTGTTGGAAACCTCTTCAGAATGCATAATTAATTTTAGTACTCTACATAACATTTTTTATTCACCAGAATTTATAGACTAAATACACATTTGGTTTTCAAACTTATTTTATTTTTTACATTATTGATTTTATTTTTGCGTTATGCATCTCATCCAATTTGCTAGATCTTGTCATCTCCATTGATGTTAATGCTGAATAAATCTAAGGACAGTAAGAAAGAATACGGTCGTCGGTACAAGTTTTTTCTTGTCAACCTTAACCTAGATCACTGGCGCGTATCCTTCAACAATTACTTCGGCCTTATTTCCTTCCGCAGTGTTATATTTTTTTCAATCAAGTTTTGGATAGCTATTTGCATTATTTTTAATACCAGTAAATACTTAATGATAAATAAAAGTGTAAAACAGACGATCAATTACTCGTGGGCGTGAAACTATTCAAGATACAAAAGAGTTGCTATTTTTCGTGTTATTTTTTATTGATTTTTCTGTACGAAATAATTTTCTTTATTTCTTATTTCTATTCACAGAATTGGATTCTCATTCCTATCCAATTTTCCCATGATTGAACAAATTTATGATCATGATGGTTTCATCTGAAACATATTCGATCGATTATAATCATATCATACAAGTTTCTTTTATTTGAACATTGTCATATTTTAGAAGATAAAATTTGGAGAAAAAAAGGCCTAAATTATTTATCATTAATTTTCTCCTGCCAAATAGTTGTTATAATTCAACACTTTCAACAAAAATTAGCCTCATCTCCATGAGATGCCTTTATAATTTTCCAAAAGTTGATATATTGACTACTGATAGAAAACTCCTCATATGTATTTATAAATGTCAGATTATTAAGAGTTACTCTCACAACTAAGTGAAGGTAACAATCCTGAAGCAACAGTAGTCTATATATAGCTGTTGTGCTTCAGGGTCCAAGAACAGATTGCTGGACGTATCCACGTTTGGAGAGTTATAGCAGCTCTTAAAAGCTTACTATTTACAGAGGAGCTTCAACCTCAAACCAATCATCTACCATCCCACCCTAAATAGTTTTCAAAGTATCCTTAGTATCTATTCATATCCATGGAATTTTTTTATCAACATTGAATAAATTTTACCCGGTGTCCTGAGATGTTCGTGGAAAAAAAAAAGAAGGGAGATATTATTAAGTTACTAGGCGCCGAAAAAATATTGAATATTATAAAAAATATTGAACTATTAAAAATAAATAAAAGTTAATGTCTACTGTAATATTTGTGACCCTTAATAGTCAGAGGAATTTGGCATAACATATAATAGATAGAATCCTAACATTATTGTTTTATAGCATCTTAATGTTAAAATGACGAAATAGTTCTATCAATGTAATTTTTCGACAAATCGTGCATTGATTAATGGATAAATGTGAAAAAATAAATTTAATTCTGAAGATGGAAAAAAATACCCAAACGCTGGTGTTGTAAGATGTGTGTTTTAATTAAAAATCACAAATCAGTGCTCAGATGCCAAAAAGTTATCTTTTCTAAAAAAAAGAAAAGTTTTTTTTTTTCCAGTCTCATTCGTGTGAATCAGGTAACGCTCGTGTAATTTTCAAGGACAAACTGGCTTGATAAGTTAATTGGAGCCTTTACACACTTTCTGTCTTTCCTTTAATTAAGAAAAAATATTTATATTTGGATTGAAATTAATTTTAAATTAAGGATTAACGCGAGAAAAAAAAACCTTTTAAACAGAAAGTAGTCCTATAGTAAATAATATATAATTAAAATGAAACAAAATAGCAAAAAAAAAAAAAAAAAAAAAAAAAAAATGTAGCCTTGTTATAATTTCTAAGAAAAGGCCTTTTCACATCAGTTTTCTGTTCATTCCTTCACCATCTATCCTTCTTTAATTTTAAAATTATTACTTTTGTTTTCAATTTGTATTTTATTAAATTAAAAAATATGCATAATTGAATGTTTCTTTTTTCATTGTTAAATATGGTTTCATATATGGTATTAACTTAATATAATAAACAAAAATAAAAGTAATTTTCTTTTATTATTTAATTGATAATTAAATTTGTCTCATTTACAAAACAAATTTTATTTTCCCTAATTTTCTTTCTTACCTATTTCTTATTATTCAATTATTTATTTATTATAATGTATTTTTCGATAAGTTTTCTTCTGTAATTCATTAATTTTATTTCTATGTTTGTCTGTTTATTTGATAAACTGAGATTACTTAGATAATAATTCCACTATTTCAATGCAACTTTTAACGCTTATGGCTGCAATTTTACTGAATATTTTAAGGATTTTATTACATTAAAATCCACTACCCGGTTATAAATAATTCCAATGCAATGTATTCATGATGCTAGAAATCGATATAATTATATAATCAATATAAATTCGAAAATCGATATTTGTCGTTGTCAACACCTGTATCGGAAAATAAAATACCAGAATTTTTTTTAAAATATTATATTAAGATTTTATAATTTTACGTTTCCTAATGCAGTATTCAATTTATTAAACTGGATATGGGTACTCCCATTCAGATTCAATTAGCTGGGTCAAGTAGGCAGCCTCTTGGTTTGGTACAGTCCTTTCGAAGGGTCTTCCTTATTTCTACTGTAGCTCCTCCTTACAATATTACAGCTATGATATACTACAATGTGTACTTATTATTATAAATCGTCTCGAATGTATAATACAAAATAATGAGAGATTCGAAGACAAATTGAGACATTTTACAAATGTAATCAGTGTCTCGTTTCGTAATACAGGATAGTTTTCCATAATAACTCGGGATTCGGAATCGCCAACAATGAAAGATGATTTCGGTCAACAGACCAAACCGGACAGAATTTCGCCAAATAGACGGAAATGGCGGGACGGCGTATATTGAATCAGGGGTTTCGTTTAGACTAGTTGAAATGTAAACATACTAAAAGTCATGGGATCTAGGAGCAGAGGCAAAAAAGGAAGGGGAAGAAGGCCATGTTTTTCGGTTTTTCGTTTGTATCTCAAAAAGGGTTTGTCGCACCTTAAAACATGTTTGTTGACGTGCGCATGATAGTATAGAAGGATGAATCTAATTGGGAATTCATAAATTATTTGCCAATTCTATAATTTTGTTTTTATTGAAAACTAGTTTCAAATGCTATACATTCATCTTCAGTTCTAAAAACACACAGCAATTCAAAAATAAGCAATTTAAAATACAGTTTGGTATTATTATACATATTAAATTAAATGTAATATAAATTAGTATTATAAAACATTTATGAATTATGAATTTAATTAAGACAAGAACTCAAGGTAGTATCCTTGGCCCCATCCTTTACACGGTGTATACAGCTGATATCCCAACCCATCCTAGCACCATCCTCACTACTTACGCTGATGACATATGTGTGTTATCTGTGAACAATGGCCCATTTGCCGCATCTCGAACCCTGCAGTCACACATCACAGCCATTGAAGAATGGTGTCAAAACTGGAGAATCAAAATAAATCCCAACAAATCCCATCAAATCACCTTTACCCTACGTCGTAAACCCACTACATCCTGTCCTACAGTATCCTTTAATAATATACCATTTATCCCAGTCGAACAAATCCGCTACCTAGGACTCCATCTTGATAAACGCCTTACATGGAATCCTCACACAAGACTGAAACGACAAGAAACTGCTCGAAGATTCCGATTACTGCAACACTTACAAGACAAACGCTCCAAATTACCGATTTTCTACAAAAAGCTCATTTACATCACCATTATCAGGCCTATTTGGACATACGGGATAGAGCTTTGGGGTACCACTAAACTATCAAATTCCTCCCGCATCCAATCCTTGCAATCCAAAATCCTTCGAAAAATCCTTAATGCTCCTTATTTTGTCACAAATAAAATTATCCACAAAGATCTCAATATCCCATTTGTTGCAGATTTAGCCCGAAATAGATATACCTCCTTTAATTCCAAACTCCTTGCCCATACCAACCCTCTTGTTCGTAGCCTTTCATCCCCATGTATTCCTGATAATCCTCTGAGGCGTCTGAAAAGAAGATGGCCACGGGACCTTCTAAGTTAAAATAGACATTGAAGTGCTACCAATGGGTGGCTCCTTCACAAGTAATTCTCATGTCTTGTACTTCAAATTCCCATTTACTTGTTGTATTATGTAATACAGTTGTAAATTTCAATAAATAAATAAAAAAAAAAAAAAAAAAAAATTAAGACAAGAGATCAAATACATGTTGGTACTCACCAAGGTTTAAGTAGATTATATCAAATAGAAAAGGTTACATTAGTTTATTCTCGCACTGAACTAGTAATGAAAATGATTGTAATGGAAGAAAGATGAGTTTGTAGGTAAATGGTACGGTTTAGGGGTCGGGGTTTTCCCAGTAATTTCGGTGAGTAATTGTTTTTTATGTTATGGATGGGAATAAATTTAAGATTGGACTATTGGAGATATTTATTAGGTCATTTAAGCAAAAATCTGGATTGAATTTGAAGGATTTTATTATTTCAAGTGCTTCATATACATTTAATTTGAGACTGTTTTCAACGTGATGTATTAATTTAACTCCTGAGTCTTTGATGAATTTATGTTGTTTTTTTTCATTTAAATAAATTGCAATGTTGGAATTCTCTGTCTTATTATTATATGCACGTATATGTTCCTTTTATCTCTGTTTTAGAGATCTTCCAGTTTTTCCCGTGCAGCCAAACACACTTAGAACTGAAGTATAACATGAATGGATAACATTTGAAACTAGTTTTCAATAAAAACAAAATTATAGAAGTATGGAAAGTGAATATATTTCGATTAAAAGTAATAAATAAATAACGGTAATTCAATTTATTAGATAAATAAATATTCTCAATTTAAAGCAAAACCTGTGATACCTTTGGGGTCGTTTAAGCTGTTTATTTTCCGACAATATGTGGCTTCAATAGTGTCCCCATCAATGTTCCTGCAATATACAGCAATGTTGATGAATTATTTACGAATAGCCCGGCCATATTGCCTATTTCCAGGATGTTGCCGAGTATTGCCGAGTGGTTGGAGAATATTAGGTTATTACAAAAGTCCTTGTGCTTTATAGCTTGTACTTGTATAGCTTTATTTCAGATTACATATTATAAACATTATATAATACTATTCTATTGTTTTCAACTACGTTCACCCAACTTTATGCCAGTAATTGGATTTGATGCCGGTACCACTTCTTTGGTTTTGAGGCAAAGAACTCTTCGCCTCCAATTTTTACGTCCTTGTGATTATCAAAGATCCGACCTTTTAAAAAATGAGCCATTTATCTAAACATAACATAATTTGATAGTGAAATATCTGGGCTACACGTAGGATGAAGCAAAACGTTTACTCCTTGCAGTTCCGATAATTTTTCCTTGGTCAAACGAGTACAGGTGCGAGGGAATTGTCGTGTTTCCAAATGGCTTGGTTCCGGTTGATCACAGCGGGGTACTTTGCACTCGAAACAGCATAAACTCTGTCTAGCTGTTCATAGTAAAGGTTTGAGACCCTCCTACGGCCGATAAATCAAAAGTAGTTGCATGTGGGCCCTGGTTCACACATTCAAGAAGAACGTCATCATCAGCGACTGGCGGACGACCTGATCTGAGTTGTGCGGCAGTATTTCGATGGATAATTGACTCATTTTCAATGGCACAAATTTCCTCGGCGGCAGCTTTTGCGCATAAACCTTTATTTCAGCAATGTCACAAAAGACCGCGAATCACGATTTTTTCTTCTAACATAGCACGTGCGTTTTAAAAATGTAAATGACTTCATCAAGCCAACTCAAGTCACAAGAAATTAAAGGATTAGTCAAGGTAAACACTGGCATAAATAGTAGGATATAAATGGTTATATCAAAAATTATTTTGCTATAAGAAAATTATTATTCGCACACATTATTTCAAATAAAGCATAGGCTCTTGAACAAGACTTTTTGTAATTGTTCTTAATTAACTAGTTATTAACATAACTAGACAATAATTAGTAAGTCAAACATTTGAAATACATACTAAAAATAATTACTATAATTATCGTTATTTTAAATAGTTGCCTAATTGATTTCATTAAAGGATTCTTCTGTTATTTTTGTGAAAACAAAAACGAACAAACAACGACACGCCTAGGGGCGGACAGGGGCAGGGGCGTAAGCAGATTTTTTTAAGGGGAATTTAATAAGAAGAAGGCAAGTAATTATTAAAACCTTAGATTATTTTTATTACATATAATAATACGTTTATAAGTGGTGGATAAGTGGACGAAAAAAATAATAATGAGCTTTATAAATGCGAGACATTTATGATCAAACCTTTACAAGGATCGTTTACGGAAAAAAAGACAGTGGCAAGCTGATATAACACTCGACAATGCCTATAAAATAACTGGCACTAGTGTGGCCCATCTAAAAACTTCTTTCCGGAAACATATTGCCTAGCAATATTTCCAGCAATATTGCCTAGCAATACATCCAGCAATATTGCCTACCATATGTCCGCGTGCTGAACATATCTGTGTGGCCGGAAATATTGCCAGGCTATATTGCTGGAATATATTTCAGCAATATGCAATTTTTATTATCCGTGTAAACATCCCATAAGAATCCCCGGCGGCAAAGGTCTGGTTTTAATAACCTTTAATAAGCAAAGGTTACTGCCTTTTAATCAAAAGACCGACGGAAATTTGCATCATAAAATCGGAAATTTTACAAAAGGTAGCAGGAGAAAAATACACAAAACCAGTCACGGAAAGATGGCTGGAGAAGAAACAGTTTAGCACTCGCTGCAACCAACAAGTAGTTCCATTTTAAGTAATCTCTTTTGTGAAAATTAAATTAACGCGATGTGGTTATGAGTTAAATGCAATGTCCCAACTTCGCTCTTTACTTTTACTTCGTACAATATTGTTTACTAACTGGCGAAGCTACAAATACCAAATACCAACTATTAGAAATCTTGGATGTACAAGATGATGCAGGAGCATGTGAAATGCTTCACTGTATGAAACCTCCAGCAAATAAACGGCCTTCTCACAGGGCTATTGTTTGAAGGAAACAAATAAAAAATGATGATGCAGGCGTTGATGACGAGGTAAGTAAGTGCACACAAATATTTGAATTTTACGTTGATTTTCAATTAGTATAAAGAAATTGTTATTAATATTGCAAGCTTGATTGATTGATTGGTTGATCAATAAACCATTAAACTTATCAAGCCTACCTTCTAAAATATTATTTTACAATATGAAGCTAGTGTGAAAAGAGAAGGTAGAAAAATGTCATAAGTCGGAAAACATTCAGAAAAGTACTGTAATTAGGTTACAGAAATATTTCCTATCCACAGTGATTGTAAGTATTACTCAACTATCTTTCACAAACATTGGTAATACGTTATCTCATGTGCAACAACTTCGTGATTTTTCATGGCATCATGAATTTAAAAATCGCTGTCATATAAAATTAGAGAAAAGTGACTTATATTTTGCCATCTGACCACAGAAATACGGAAGGATGAAAATTTCGCATTTACTCATAACTCATCGAGAATATTGAAGAAGCAGGGGTTTAAACTCACCTAATTCAATATAAACGATTTGTTATTATTTTTTACTACGCCTACAGCCAAGATTTATTAGTATCCAACTGCTTTAGAAAATGTTTCTAAAGAGAAAATATTGAGTTCATATCAAATTATCGCGTTTGCAGAGAAAAAATCGTTAAAATAATAAATAATGTTTTGAAATATCAACGCCGGATGAGATAACTAGTGGATAATGTTTTACAACCGGGAAATATGCGCACGCTTCTAACGCGGTATCTCTATTGAGAGCTTTATATAGAGCAACCGTATCTCATCCATTATTCAAATTAAAATGTTTTAATAATCAAAATCCTTTTTGTTTTGAATACATGGAAATATGGAGATCCATATGGATGGAAAATATTTGGAGATTAAATAGGCATGTTTCAGAGTCACTGTTAGGTATGGGATATCGATATTGTTCTTAAGGCTTGTTTCAAAATGTATTGACATTAAACAATAAATGTTGGAAATTGATTCTATTTCATTGTATATTTCAAGAAATTTTGCTGCATAATTTAATAATATTTACCGATTGAAAACCCGGTCTCCAGCTTTTTCCTGTTAGAACTTGAAGGTAAGAACTGCAGGAATTTCCTAGAGATTCAACACAACCTCTTGAATGTTGATAAGCACGCAGTTCCCTTGCTATAGCTGCACCGACCTGATCACCGAAATGATAGAGTTGCCATCCCTGGACAACAACGTTCTCGACAATTTTCCTCCATGTGGAGCAATTGCTTATAGCAATTTTTGCTCATAAATGATTAAAAGGAACGATTTATTAACTAAAGTATGTATTTATACTCAGAAAGAGGAAATTAGACTCAATTCTGATTAACCTTGTGAGAGAACAATTGGGTATCTCTAATCTATGATCATGATTGGTGGTGATCGTTAGTGTAAAATCTTATAAATAAAAAGTACGACAATCTTGAAAATAAACTATTAATTAATGATTAAAAAACAGTTCTCATTCATAAAGTGCCATTCTTAATCAATAAAAAAGACAAATTCTATTTCTACTTCATTCCTAACATAACATTCCACGCAATAAAATCAATAAGAATGGAATTTGTCAACAGATGTGTTTTCGATGATCAAGCTGAAATATACATTTTAAATATAATTATATCAGTTCATGATGTTTTTATAACAGACAATATAATAAATAAATATAAAAAATAGCTTAATATTCGAGTATAATTTCTCGTATTTCTTCCCTATCTCACAGATTCTTATAAAAAACGAGCCAAAGCTGACGTGGATGAGGATCAAGGACTCGAGCACAATGCGCAGTGGTCTGCCAACCATCGCGTTGCGCCACAAAAGCCATCACACAATCAAGACCATTCCTATTCACGTTTGATGTCTGTACAAATGAAGTTCCCATTGTTGTAATTGTATCGTTATTTAATTGAACTGTTGGGAAACTGGTAGAATTGAGTAAATTCCAGTGAAGAAAAAAAGGGCTCAAAATAGACAATCATTGTGTAGAATAATTAACGGTCGGTGAACAAAGATAAGCCAATGAACCGGCCTCAGATCCCTGCATTCCTATCTTATCAAGGACAGGCTTGGTATTTTTATGAACGAATAAAAGAAAGATTTTAAATTATTTTAAAAGAATTAATGTTGAACTAGACAGATAAAGTATCACATTCAAAAAGCAAATATCCACAAAAAACCTTGTTGCTATCATAACCGGAACATGGTAGAACACGCACTTCCGTGCGTGGGAAAATCTCTCTTACTGCATGAGATTCCTCTGTATTTATACATTTATACACAATTAAGACTACAATACGCAAGACACTTTTATTAAGACAAAAAAAACTTTTATCTAAAAAAATAATATTCTTTTTAGACAAAAAAACTTCTTTTCTATTGGCTCATATGTGTTCCAATACCCTTTCTTTCAAAATAAGAAAAAGTACGCGTCATACTAGTACGAATTGTATTAGTATTTGTACTGCAATGAAAAAAAAAAAGTTTCACAAACTTTCATTCTAGCGAAAATTGCATTTCACGTATTAATGCCGAATGTTCACTTTCACAGCTTTTTATTCTTGTTCCAAAGAACACCTCATTACCCGGCGGGGTTTATTTGAAAAGATTTTGGGATCTGATTCTTCTATTTTACAAGGCAAGTGTGAACAGAAGGAGTACGTTTTCAATCGTCTTGGTTCACCTATAAATAAACAAAACTCATCTCGATATTTTATCAGCCAGTTTTTCGAGGTGGTCAGCATGTCATCATATGAAACTCAAGTTTTTAACAAAGAATAAAGAACGGTTAGACGCTACTCTTAGTTTTGATTATCTCAGATCATCTGGTAAAGCTGTTAGCAGTCAGTTGGATTTCTTGAATTTTTTTTTTTTTAAGCCATCGAAACGAAGAGAAACAAAAGCATTAAGAAACTCTCATGCACCTGAAGAACTAGCGTAAAATATTTCTTAATAATTTATAGCCAAATATATCATCTCAAGCTGAAAGTGATAGGTGAAACTAGTTCACCGGACGAAGAAAATTAATTTTTTCATTTGTAATTTACTAGTTAAATTGATTATCTAAACCATTTATTACTTAAATAATTATATTCTCTAAGCTTTAATATATATTTTTTTCTTTTCTTGGACTAACCATATTCCATTGAAGAAACAAAATAGTATTTTGGCCGTAAGATTTGAACAATCCTACGAAATTCAGAAATTAATACTTAAGATATGTTTGTAGATTTTTAAAATATTTGTTTCGGATTCAGCATCTCACAAAACATGAGAATGGCAAGTTTCAGAATTTCGGTCCTACTGTTCGCCGGCTCTAGACACCACAATCCCAAAATTATTTTAGTGATATTAATTACCAAGTTAGTTCGTTACTATGTTAATCTAATGATTTTGATCAAGTCCAGCCCTCTTAATGCCTATCACCTTGGACAATTAATTATCCAATGGGATACTAGTTAGCAATATTAATTGCTAAAATATTTTCTTTCCCGAGATTGAACTTAAGCTAAATATTTCATTAAATTATATGATTTCTGGAGTATATTCAAATATTAATTCCCTAGGTCTATAAAATACATTTGCTAATACCCGACTGAAATAGCCGATTAATAAGACGCATTGTTCCTCTGCAGTAACCAGGTAACACAGTTCAAAGAGAAATATCTGAGAAACTTGGTCAAGGTCGTGGCTCAAGAAGTGTGCTGGAGTTGATCCAGGTTGAGCGCTGGATACGCTTTTTCGATTTTAATTTATCGTCACTTTCGTTCGGAGATAGTCTATTAAACACAGTCTAAGAACCACATTTTAGCTTTCTAATTGAATAAAAACCTTTGAAAGTAAGAAGAGAATATTATTCAGAGCGAATGTTCCGGAAATAAGTCTTCGGAGGACATGGCCAATTTTGGTAGATAGGTGAGGATTCTATGATAGATACAAATGGAGAAATGCAAAAACTTTAAGTAAACAGAGCAGAAACAATTCAATTCAAGTCGAAAAAACAAAACAAGATTTCGAATAAACATTCTATCCCCTTTCTAGCCTAGTAAGAACTATTTAAATCTCTTCTGAAGTTAGGAAATCCTATGAATCCGTCTTAAAGGCTGTTGATTGTTATAATCCTTTTTTCAGATCAAATATTTAAAGTAACTTTGAATGTACAAAGTAATTATTTTTGTTTCCACAGTTTGATAATGGTACCAAACCATTTCAAACATTGTCCGAATTAAATACAATAAAATCAAAATGGATGGATAAAATTAAATATGGAGAAAGGGCTGAGACATTGTAAAATAACTCCAGTGCATTAAATAATTATTTCTTAGAACTTTTTTGACTCATTTTCCAATTAAGTAGGCTGTCATGCAATTATTTAATTTTAAGTATTCCATATCACGCAATATAAAAACTATTGATCCAATATATAGTGAATAAACCAATTACAAAATATACATACTATTAGCGATTCAAATAATTTATTGTTAAAAATGTTATTAATATTCAATATTTTAAATAAAAACGTTATATTAAAATTCATTAATAATTTAGGGTAAATAAATTGCTTATGTAAGTAACAGCCATACAGAAATAAGAATCCCTATCTACCCTACAAAATCCTTTAGTGATAAATACAAGGCTTTCAATGAGATAAGGGGAGTTACTATTTTATCAGATTTACACACTTTATATCATTTAAGAAAAGATTCTTTTCATGAATCTATAAATGATTATCGTATTTTTATGCAAAGGGAATTAATGAGTTATGTTTAATTTATGTAATTATTTTATCTTGTTTAGCAATATATTACTGCCATTGTAGCAGAGTATGTTTAATTTAATCACATATAATACATTCGAAAGTTGAAGATTCTGTGAGGACATAGACCTGATAGTTAATTTAAAGTATATATTATAGACCAATATACTGGGCACACACTCATAAAAGAAATTAATCAATCTGATAACTGGTCACCGATATCGAAAAAATGGTAGATGTGCTAAAAACTGATAGCACAGATACGACGATGTTTAAAAACATCCAAAGTCAAGCACAAAAGCATAGACTAATTTTAAAAATTAAAAACATTGCTTAGTTTTTTTTTTTGTGGTTTTGCTCATATCCTAAGCGGGGCTTACAAACACCTCCCTACCAACCAAAACAATCATTTAGATAATGAAACTATTAACAGTAATTGTTTTGTAACACTATAATGATAAAGTGACGAAATAGTTAATATAATCATTTTTGACAAATTAGGAGTAGATGTGGACAGGTTCATTAGATTAACGGATAAATGTGTAACAATAAGGTAAATACAAGTAACGTTGTTTAAAATTGTATATACAAATAATTTTTACTAATTTATTTTGATATATATATATATATATATATATATATATATATATATATATATATATATTTTTTTTTTTGGTGTTCCGGTGGCACTGTAGTCCATGAAAATCTTTGGCCGCGCGATGTGTTCTTCTTAAAGACATTTATTGCTTGCGGGAACACAGATAGCCTTGAAGGAGTCACACAACCTCATGTTGCTACGAACCACTGTTTCCACGGTGCAGTGGTATGCATAGCTCTATAACCGGTCCCTTTTGGACCAATTCAGCAGTGTCCTTCCCACCGACTCACTCGGGTTCAAGGACATAGACAAACCGGTCAAAATCCATGGATTATGGCTGTTCGGAGTCAGCAGTCGCACGAGGACCTATATTTCTTTCCCCGAAGCAGACCGTCTATGGGCAAAACCTCCGGCTATTTTGCGTCCTGGAAAACCACTCCGTGATTCGCAATTTAGGTACACGGGGTAGGGTCATCACTCCTATACCCGGCCCATGTGAGTTGCCTCTAGTAGTCTGACGTGCCTCACATACCCGGGGGAGGGAGGGGAGATAATATTGCTTAGATACCGCTTTTGGAGCTATGGATAGCCTACCGCTGTACCATGGAAATCATGGTTCATAGCAACGTGAGGTTGGGTGACCCCCTCCAGGCTTTTTATTAAAAAATAAAAAAGGTCGACATACTCGATAATACTATAAATTCTGATATACGTGACTTCGTTTTGATTCAGAAAATAATCTCATGCCCAAGGTAGAAAAAGAAAGAAAGATGAACAGAATACAAAAAAAAAATTGGGTAACCAATGGGTATACAATCTTTGGTGGAATATAATCCTTCTAATATGGCAGAAGGGATATTATAAAATATCATTATATAAATATTAACGAATAAAGAATATTTATTATTTATTTATTGTTATTATAAAAATTATTCTTTATTGTAATATATTATCCCCATTTATAGTAATGGGGAAATGGCAGGACAACATCTTGACACTTGCCGAGCTCTCCAGAACATCAGGAACTCTCTTGTAAGGAAGCGACCCTCACTACTAATTGGGCAAACTCCATTGGGCTGCTAGAGCACGAATGGCTTAAAAGCCAAAGCTTGGGCGTTATTTATATATATATATATATATATATATATATATATATATATATATATATATATATACTTTATAAAATTCTTTTTAGGAGAGATTATTATATGTTATTTATGT
Source organism: Rhaphigaster nebulosa (assembly GCA_948150685.1). NCBI lineage: Eukaryota > Metazoa > Arthropoda > Insecta > Hemiptera > Pentatomidae > Rhaphigaster > Rhaphigaster nebulosa. The sequence goes on from OX411307.1 coordinate 163,506,515, forward strand.
CATATGATCATATATTACACAGCTTAAAACAACATTTAACATTTACGTTATATTGATCAATAAAGAAATAAATAAGCTAATGTATATTTATAATGAGTTTAGAGACAAGTAATGGTTAGAAAACAAGGTGGAGACGATTACCAGTTGTGTAGTCACCTGGCTTAGTCACTGTCCGCATTCCAGAATTAAACAGCTTTACATTGGAAGCTGGGTCTACCGCTCATCAAAATAGCTACTCACTGTACGTAGATATATACGTTAATTGAATTCGTTATAAACAGTTAAATTATTGAATTTATAATCGCTTTAAACAGATATTTATTAAAATCTGATATGTCTAAGTAAATTAGAACTACTTTAAAATTAAATTCATGGATGAGGTTATTTTTGTATTTTATTTCATGTTTTATTGGATGATATCGCCAGGGGATTTTGAGTTGCATATGACGTAATTATTTTATTGTTTTATTTTATCTTTACTATTTATTTTCGCAACTAGGGCCAATAAGCACCCCTCTAATGTAAGGTACATTCGGACATGTGATGTAAAAACTATTTTCATAATGTAATTTAGAATATATTAAACAGATCTATATTGGATTTGTTTGCTCTCTTAAAGAGCTGTCGGCGTTAATGACCTATTTATTAGTCAATTGATCTCGACTTGGATTATAGTCTCTCTTGGGGCAAAAAAAAATTACACATTTTGAAGAGCTCTAATGTCTTTAGGAAAAACTGGTTTTATATTCAAAAAGTACATTGAAAATAGTTTTATTTCTTCGGAGTTTGTTGTGATAAATATGAACTATGAAAGAACTTGATAATTTACTAAAGGGGAAAATAAGAGAAATATTTTTGTATATTAAAAATGAATTTCTGGAAATAAGGGTAGTAGCATAGTTGTATAATATACCGTCGGAAAGCAAAAGATTTAAGACTGATTAATATCTAACATGTAAAACCGTAAAAGTTAACGGAGAGTGACCATAAAACGCATAAACTTATGTAATCGTCAACCCCGTTTATTATGGGTTTCATTTCTACAGGTATGGTAAACCTTCAGCACTTTGCGATATTCTCATAAGATCATGTGTAAAGAAATAATTGCATAACGAAAATTTTTATTATTACCCCAAATAAGTATAATTAGTCAAAACACCTAGATCCAAGATGATTCTTGTTTTTTTTTGCACCCGATGATGTACGATTTCATGCCATTCAAGAAATTTTATGCGATTTTTTGCGTTTAGGTAGTTTTTGATTTTTTTGTTTTTAAAAATATTTTAAACAGCGCGGAAGGAGTTCGTTGATATGTGGGCTAAAACGCTCGGTTTTGGAATTCGTTTCACAAAAAATTGATGCAAATGATCTCTCTGAGCAGACGGCTAGCCAGTTGAAAGATAACGTCATTAGATATTCTGTAAAAATTAGAGAGAGAGATGGGAGAAATCTCCCAGGAAAAAAGGATTTTTTCAGGAAGACATTTTCTTACGGGATAGATAAAGATTTTTTTTTCCTTTAGGTTGATAATAATTAAATTCAACTAGTGCCCTAACTCAGACTCCACTGGCTTTCAATACCAAGGAGAGATTATAAATTTTTTACATAGGTATGAATGTGTTCAATATGATTTATTTCATTTTTACTTAACTATAATTTTCCTTATCTTGGTTTTTACTTATTTTGCTAGTCCTTAATTTATCTATATTTTATTTTTTAGTTGTGATGTACATATATTATTTTACTTATTTTTATCTTTTTGTTTCTTCTTTAGTCAGTAGATATGGTGCGAATGGATACTCACAGGTCTATTACCTATTGCTCCAGTGCGTGACAATAAAAATGTCTATCTTTTACTCTTCTTAATAAGTAAAGTCATAACCAATAACTCGTTTTGATCTTTAATGTAACTTTTTTTTTCATTAATAAATCATTGAAACCTATATTTAATTTCAGTTCACAATCTATTTCATGTAAATTACTCTTCTTATAACAGTGCTGACGGGTGAGGATAAAAGCGAACGGTGAATTAAGACCATGCATGGTAACTTGATGTGTAAGTGACGAGAAAGAACAGCATTCCTAAGAAAAAAAATACTTTGTCCCTGGAACGATTGATCCTACTGTTAATCTGAATATTATTTGATTTCTAATATTTTATATCGAAACGATTTCATTAGATTTAAAGTACAAAAAATGTCTAGAAACAGGACTCTCTACAATGTTTTTTTTCAGATCGCGATCGTAAAGGTTTTTTTCCATATAAATCGGGACTTTGTCACAGCATGGTGCCCACTCCTAGCCTGGATTTAGAAATTTTCAAGTGCCAACTATGGAAACATTTTGGACCTTTTGATTTTTTTATTTTATTCATGTTTAAGTCAGAATTATTAAATTAAAGCTGCTGAATCCATCTTTAAAGAAATAAATTCTACAATATAAAATCCATCTTCCAAATTTTTCTTGGGATGCTTCTCATTAAAAATTTCAAGACTGAGATGTGTACCCTAAATATACAGGATATGTATATATATGTGTGTATATATATATATATATATATATATATATATATATATATATATATATATATATATATATATATTCAATAGAAAGAATCTATGACTCATTTAAACTGACTAGAAATATTACAATTAATGCAGAGCCGTCAGATGTAAATGAGGCCGGTGACGTAATGTGGATTCATTCATTGGCTTCAAAAGCGAAGACCTTCTACAATGAAAGTTTTGACCCAGTTCACCTTTCCTCCTCACTGGTTTCCCATCTTCAGTGCAGGCAACTCTTTTCACAACTGAATTAATAATACGACCTTCATTATGGTATGCAAGCAAGTTCAAGGTCGAGTCTCTTAAATATTCCATTTTTTTTAATCTACCATTATTAAACATCTTAATGTATTAAACATGGTTGAGCTGTATATGATTCGAAACGGACATACATGGCCTCGAAATGATGAGCTGAGATCAGAGATCGGTAACTATTCCAATACTGATGATGTCGAAAGAAATTATTCGGTACTTCTAAAATTTATTTCGAAACCAAAGATTCGATCTTTTCCTGGAGACAAATGAATATCTAAAAATCTGATCTTATCAATAAATTTAAAACATTTTTTTTAATTAGATGTATTAATATTTGATGTCAATTATTGTGATAGGGTTTGTCTCACTGATTACCATCACTGATGCTTAATTAAATTCATCCATAATGCCACGATAAATTATTGGTATAAAAAGAAAAATGTAAGTATCGAATCAAATGAATACTTTTTATTGTGGTAATTATAATTTCGATTACCTGTAATAAATAAAAAAATCTGCCAGCCTGATGACAATTGTAGGTGACGTAACCCTTTGGGAGTTTTTATACAGTTAATATAAGTTTTTATATATTAGGCAAATATAAAAAATAAATTCATTAGACCAGGAACCGCTGGACGAGCTAAAACTTATTGAACAGTTTTGAACTTGGTGAGTAAACTATGACTTATATTTGAAACATTTATTCTAAAATCTAGAGCCACCATCTATTTATTTTTTTATTATTCCTTTTTCTTTTATTCGAAATGACGATTTTAAAGTATCTATAACAATCTGAAATTGCCTGATTTTTTATTTTTTTAGTTTAGAGCTTTACAGACCATTTAATTATTTTTCAAATGAGCGTCTGGAATTATCCGGGTGATTTATAGAGCAGTTATTCGAAAAACTAAAAAAAAAAAAAAGTAAACGGGTTTCCATAGGATCATTCACAGAATGCATTATAAAAGTGTTACAAAGTTACAAATACGCTGCATCTTGGCTAACAATGGTCTAATTTTGATTTTCTATTTTTGGTGGGAATTAGATTGCCTTACAATTTATTACCTTTATAATCTAGCAAAAAAAAAATGTCTACTTTTTGAGTTATGAGCAAATAAAGTTTTCTTTTCTACATAGTTTTTTATTCTTGCATTTCTCGGGAATGTACTATATACGAAAATTAAAAGGGCTTTAAAGAGAAGATTTTAGGAAAGTTTCAATGAAATCGTTAGAGCCATTTTGGCGCTACAGTCTTTAGAAAAACACGTTTTCCGTCTATTTTGCAATGGGTGCCCGAATTAGTACAAAGGCATCGGTGTGCAAAACAATACAAACAATAAAAAATCGGTCCACCCATTCACGAGATACAGACCAATGGCCAAAAATGAGTTTTTTGAACTTAGGGGCCTCTGAAACTCAAAGATTACTGTACTTTCCTTACCTAGTAGCGGTTGGAAAGAAGACATTTTTTGACAGGGGGCAAGTCCGACGGATCAAATTCGTGGAATTGCGTTCTTTTAAATCAACCAATGATAATTTGTAATCCCAGAATCGTTTGGGAAGTTTGCAAAGAACATTGAAGCCCCTATTCCGACAAAATCGGCGGATCTGCACGAATGCCCGACTCTGAAGATTTGAGGAGTCGCTATAGCGGAAATTGCTGAGCCCTCCAAATTTAAGCTAATCTGTTCTAGTAGGACATGGTATTATGAAGCTCTCCAATAAGTTTAGCTTCGTACAGATAGGGGAAATTCTAGCACGCCGGCTTCTCTAGGAAACCGCAATGGTAAAGATCCCATGTTCCAGATCCATAGCCTATATTTTTTTTATTTATTCTTAATTTCACAATTTCTCCCTTTGATTTTAGAATAGCGTGACGTTTATTACCACATTTAATTTAGACAGTGGAGGGAGGGGGGAGGTAGGGGTAGCTCGGTGGGTACTGTAACTCTCGGTTCCATGTCCGAGCCTCGCTGTGGAAGAAAATTTTATTTTCTGTTTTATCAGTCCTGAATTGATTTCTGGATAAATTTGACATATTTTTACGCTCCGGATTTTTAAATAAATAAACTAAGTCCTGTAGAAATTTAAATTTCGATGTTGAAAAAATGGCGTTAAGTACCTCTCGAGAGTGACATACAAGAATACAATATAAGAAATGAAATATAAATTAAACAATTAAACCAGGCTAACAATCAACGATAACTAATACTTAAAGCCATTCAATTATTCATCAAGCACATCCTGTTACGTTGATAAATTATTTATAATGCTCATCCAATCATATCAGTACAGGTTATTCTATTAATTTTTAAGAGACAGTAATATAAGTTATTAGCTTTCTATTTTACATTAGATAGAGAATACAATGCAATCATATATAAAAAAAAAAAAAAAAAATATCGATATCATGGTTAACAGGGCTAAGATAATTTCAAAAATAGAAATTGTTCATTTTGTTTTGTATAATTCTTGCCTCGACTTCTTTCTCTCGAATCATTTCTCAGGGCCAGAATTGGTGTCGGAAAACATTTCAACGATTTAAAATGATACTATTGTTTCTTGAGATGGACTGTAATTAGGTTGAACGAAATAAAATGCACTTGGATGAAAATGGATCTGTATTGGGCAATAACATTTGCACAAGATAACGTATTTCTTGCAACAGACTACAGACAGAGCTGGCAGGCAAGCAATTAAAAATAGTAGTAATATAATAGTAGAGAAAAATACTAAATTATATTTAAGAAAGCTGTGATGGCGAGAAATGATCTAAAATTTGAAAATACAAAAATATTAAAGGAAAACTATCCGCATACCTACCATTAATGTTAGTGAGATTTTTTTAAAATTATAGTAACAGGCACAGTTAAAACAGTTTTTAAGCTTTTGTTACAAAAATCGCTGCTCAACATTTTTTCAACAACGACTACTTAAGTAAATTTAACAAAAGATCGTGAGGAAATTTTCAATAAAGAAAGCATGAATATTACATCATAAAAAGTTGGTTGAAAAAATAATACATGGTTTAAAATTTTGTCCAGGATTTAATTTTTTTTTTTGGAGGGGCGGGGGGGAGGGGCTAACACTGGCGGTCTGAGGTAGAGATAGCTCATAGGATCCTCCTCCGTTAACTGTTTGAAGGTCACCGATAAAAACTGCGTTTCTTAAAGCACTTGAAGCAGTGAACTCGAATCATTAGAATTCAGTTTCGAATTAGCTAATAAATGCTTACGTAAAGCATTTGATGCACAATTATCTCAAATAGGTAACTTAAATGTTATAACAGGGAACTAAAATTTAATTATAGGTCTACTTAACAATATAATTTTGTTATGAGTTATGATTTAAAAAGAGAACATATTGTAATTGTTTAATAATTTGGCTCAGATCATCCATAGAAACAAAAATGGACCAATGTAAAAAGATTTAATTTTTCGTTTCGGGGGAGGGAACTTCAGCCCGAATCCGCTAATGTTTTGGGATGATACTTATTCTTTTCGGAACATTTTAATCTGACTTCATCGATATTATTGAAAATTAAAATACAGTTGTTAAAAAACAAAAATGATAAATGGCATTAAATATACTATAATTATTTTAGTAGTAGAAGGAATCCCACCCGCAAGACGGAACGTTTTATCCTTAAAATGTGTCAAATCACGATTCCATTTTGAAAAGAAATATTTTTTATTTATAATCTATCATAAAATAACTGACACTTACTGAAATCAAAGAAAAAAAAATGTTGATTATAATTTTTCGTAACTAGAACTTAATTAAAACAAAACTAGAAATGGGAATCAATCACTTAAAATGATAAGATGATGCAATAAACTAGGAATTATAAGAGCGATAAGTGTAATTTAAGCTGTCATATTTCCAATCTATAAGGCTTCTTCACGCCATTTTTGATAGAACCGAGGGAATAAATCATCAAGTAGCTATTGACAATTAGTTGCGAGCTTGTTTCAACTGGATTATTCCTATCGTCATGGTGTCTTCTCAGAACAGGACCATCCTCGGCCTCTTGCGCAATTAAGACATATACATATTATGTAAATAAGTATGAAATAGTTCTAGGATAATTTGAAATTTTTGTTTGAGAGATTTCACAAATTTTTAATATTTTAATGTAGTCACGATTTTTAAGAAAATATTAAAACATATTTTTGGATGGAAAATGATGTTGTCTATACCAGAAACTTGCTTCTCCTCAGTAACTAACCATTTTTTAATTATCATTGATTAATTTTGTACCAACAGTAATGTGTTAGTATAGTAATAGCCGGTGGTACAACAAACCGTTTCGTTTTTGTAAATGACAATACGCTGGAATGCATGAACTAAAATCATCATATCCAACGGCAGTTCTAGTTCAAAATCCTTTTCAAGAGTATCTTTCAAAGAATAGGAGACAGGTCGATCCTGGTGGTATCCCGTTTGGAATTCCCATATAAATATTGTAATTGTTTATTTGAATTGTTGACATTCAATCCGCTACCTATAAAGGTACGGCCGAATCCGACCCGCCTGACAGATGAATGGGCATATCTCGGATATAATCATTCATGACGAAAAATCGGGAATAAAAAAAATAAAATATAAAAGACTGAATGTGTTGTGTAATTTAATTTTTTTTTTTAAAGTTTAATAAACAAGAATAAACGTGTATTATTGTTTCCCAGGCTCAAAAATTGCAATTCTGAAGTAACGGGTAGAATACTACCCAACGTTTGTGTTTGTGACGTCAACGTTTATTTTTATAATGCTCTTCTAAAAGTGACTTTCACGTCCTCGCGATGGATTAGATTTTTAAATTCTTTTGCGACTTCGTTTGGCTTTAAGTTCATAAATATATGAGCTAATGATCAGACGGCTCTTGGCACAATTTTTAAAAAACAACAATCGATGGGAAACTGTGTTTGTCTTGATTTGATTTTTTATGGCTTATAACATCAGAAGAATAAGATAAATGACAAGTGTGGATTTTCAATATGATTTAAAATCTTTTCCAAAATACCAATAATAGATTTCAAGTCAAGAATGAGACCTGCCATATTGATGGTTACTAGAAACCACACTATTATATTTTTGAAGGTCTTGTTAATGAACTCAAAAGGTTCATTAACAAAAATAACAGTTCTCTTGGAATGTTGAATTATTTTTTAATGTTTATTTTTTATTTTTAATCAACAGTTGAAGGATTATACTTATTATAAACAATTGCAAGGGGCAATATCTATTTAGGAAGAGCTCATTTGCGATAGAGAAGACAGGGATAAAAGAAATAGACACTCCAATAAAAATGTTCCGTGAACATTATAATTTTATTTGTTAATCATTGGCGATTTTGCAAGATTGAAATGTATGACAAATAGGAGTAATAGGTAAATATATCGTACTGTAAATTATGTATGTAACTTTTCAATAGAGAAAATAATGTAAATAAGTAATATAATATCAATAATAAATTAAAAATGTATAGAAGAAAAAATTGATGTGATGATGGGGATAAGACCCCGAAACGTCATAAATGAAATAATATGCTAATAAGTGAAAAATAAATCAAGTTCAGTTAATAAATATAGTAATTAAAGTTTATTAATATAAATAGAGACACATTATATATTTTTATCCCGAATAAAATCAACCATGAATTCCAATGTAATGCTTCAGCAAATAAATAGCAAGACTAAGTCACGTTACGAAGTAGGCAATGCAAGTTGGTTAACGCTCATTGGACCTGGAGGTTGGCTAAGGAATGTTTTCTCTTCTTTACACATTTCTGCAAATATAAAAAATGTTTCAAACTTTTATCATATTAGCAAAGGTTGGCTCTGATAAGTGAAAAACTACCCCTTCAATGTCGATATAGTGGAATCGATTGGATTGATCATTAACTATAATGAGGTGAGAAGAACGAGGAAGGTTACTATATTTTTATGAAGTGGTTTGTGTTTATGTGAAATCATGGAAATATAATAATATTTGTGTTAACTTATAATATATCAAAAGTAGAAACTAAATTTAATTTATAAATATAATAAGTTAAAAACTAAAAGCTCTTCTCTGCCACAGGTTGTGACAGGTAAGAGGTGGTTAAAAGATAAGCTCCTACAAAAATTCATATTAAACATTGTGATTTTATTTATTAATTAATGACGATATTGTAAGATTGAAATGTACGACAAATAGGAGTAAAGAAAAACTGACTGGATAAGAACCTGAAACGCCAAAATTTAAATGCTATGTAAGTGAGTGATAAAGTAATTAAAGGAAGTCCTGTTCGCTAATTAATATTGAAATTCCTGAACACTTCCCTCAAAATTAAAAATAAAACATAATTTAATCATTATTTCAATAAAAAAAAAACTAATTAAAACCGCTGTCTGTCGCTAGTCTGGAGAACCATTATAAGGACTTAATCTTCTGCACAAACAAGGAATTGTACGGTATTTGATCCAATGATGGCCCATAAACATTCTCAGTTGTTCTTCGTTCGTGTATTTTTAGAACTTGGTCGAGAAATATAATAAATGGTTGGTAGAGGAGTTAGATAAGAACACTGCTCTGCTCTACACATCGATTCATACGATAAGGTTCTGACTCTTTCCCGGTTATGATTCTTTTGGGAATGCGTTAAGTTGATCGGAATACATCAATAAATCCTATGAGACATTTTTTTTTTTTGTTTTAAAGGAATATCAACTTTCCTATTTACGAGGAAAACGCTGTAAATGCTACGTTTACAGGGAAACATACGTCTGCACGCCTCTAATGAGGAATATTTATTTATGTTATGTAAATTCCAGGAAAAGGATACCTACCGTTCTACCGTAAACATCACATTTTTTTAAGTCAGCGCGTAAGCTTGTTCTCCAAACAATATCAAAAATTTTACAATCGTGTTTAAAAACAAAATGAATCCGTTTTAACCTAAGTAAGAAAAAATCTTCGGAACCTTACTCGCTCATCTGTCCACAGCAAAGATTGGAGCGATCTTAGTTGATTATTCGAACCACGAATCAATAATTACGAGACGGGATGCTTCCACGTGTGCGTTCTTTCACGATGCAATCAGGTATGTCGACGGACGCACATCAACTTTCACGACTATTGACTCAGAGGAATCACAACTTCCACTTGTACCAACTGAATAAACTCAATTGTTTTGGTTTTAACCATCGCATCGCTATAATTTCAAACACGACGTATATCGAATAGATTTCAAAAAGTGAATTTTGGGATTTCTGATATTAGATTCACTAAATGTACGAACTAAGTATTTAAAAATAATTTATCAGTGCTACGTTCGTGCGTCCAAATCTATTTTTAATAATCATTCATTTCGATTAAACTCCTTTTTTTGTTAACTTTAATTTTCAAAATATACGAGAGTTCTGTTAAATAAAATCTCCAAGTGTTATAATTAAAGTTATAAATTTCTAGTTTATAAACGCATTATTATTAGACTATGAAACTGATTTTTCCTCTTTCACTGCAGTAATTTTACGAAAGGTGCAAAAGTTCATGAATTTCAAGACAACCCTGCTGTCGTAAATTTTACAAAAATCGCATATACCTTAGTTAAACCGGTATTTGCATGAAATGAGTTCAAAATAGATATTTATTCCACAGGCTGTGAAAAAGATTTAATAAACACAGTTATTTGTATTGGAAAATACTTTTACATTACAAGAGAAAAACGCTGTTTGTTAACACCCTAGAAATCAATTACGTTGGCGTTAAATATTTTGTCTATAATATGAAAGTTAATTATTACTACGATGACATTGTCATAGAGTCAACAATGAGTTTCCGCGGCCAAAATTATCTTATCTGCATCTTACTTATGGTCGGTCATAAAACTTCAATTCACGTAATAGTGTTGTACAGGATGTTCACTTCAAGACGGCTCAAACGCATTTTACGGAAAAACTGTTGGTCTGAGAAAAATATGCTAGAGGAAAAAATTGCAGAGCGTAATGTTTTCTTTCAGAATATAAACATTACTTGACAGTTTGAGGACGCGTACGCGCCTGACGAGCGTCCAAACTATGAGCTTCGCAGATGGCCACTTTATTTATGCATATCTTTTTTAAAGACAATACAAGTTAAAACGAAAGGTCCATACCGCACTTTGATATCTTTAATTAATTAATTTGCATTTATTTTTTAAGAAAAATGCTATCCCTACCGGCTTGATCATATATTTATTCAAAAAGGGAGTCAGAATCATGTATCATGTTCTTGTAACCCACATAATTTTGACGCGTGACAGGCTCGTACGCCGCGCCAGTGTCAAATAATGGACATATTATGAAAGAAAACGTTACGTTCTACAATTTTTTCTTTTAGCATTTTTCTCTTAGACCAAACTTTTTTCCGTAAAATGCGTTTGAGCCGTCTTAAAATGAACAATCAGTATATTTTCTACTAACATAACAATGGAATTACTAGTAAGCATTAAAAGGATCTTTTTTTAAATGCTGCGCGATACTTATCAGTCTAAAGTTTCGAATAAAAATATTTTCACATATATGTATTCAACAATATTTACTTTATTTATTTTATTTTTTTTAATATTTTATTCTGGTGTTTTGTATAACGAAAATAAAACCAAATTTTTGTTCATAAGCGTTATATATACATTTCGTTTTGTTAAAGTTCATCAGTAAAGATGAGGATTTATTTTTAAACATGACTACTGCATGCATAAAAAAGTTGGATGGTAAAGCATTTCAAGCGAATAGTTTCTGAACATTGACGATTACACCATATTTTACAAGGTAGTTTCCTAGTAAAGATGAAAATTGCATGAATATCGCAGACAGCATCCTCACTGACAAGAGCCATTAATTATTTTACCATTCAACGTATACCATAGCCAGTCGTAAATATTCATGGTCACATCCTCCCTCTTCCTCATTTAATAAAATATTACTGTGATTAACTATTAAATAAAAAAAATTGTCAGACAGGGGGCGATAACAAATATACGAATAGAAAATAACTCCCGATATATAGCAATTTTAACAGATTTACCCCGGGTCGGAACTAGGATATTTGTCAAAGGTGGAAAGCCTAATTTAATCCCCCTTATTTTACTACCCCCCCTCCGCCCAATAAACGTCAACAGTTTTATAACAGTAGTTTAGGTAATAGTTATATTTTTAATAAATACCATAGACTCATTTAATGGACTGAATTAAGGTAAAAAAAAAAATATATATATTTTTTATTATACCTAAAAAATAAAATATCGCTCGAAATTCGCCGTCCTCAACATTCTGTGGCACGAACAAGAACCCCTTTGGCCCCCTCCCTATAATAGTAAATGAAATCACTGGTATTCCGAGCAAGGATGGCTTTATCCTAATTTCCGAAAACAATACCTGCTTAGTGCCTTCTTATGCCAACCCTTAAGAACCAAAAAGCGTCCCATATTCTTGACTTCCTCACCCTGCGTTCATCCACCCACCTCTTTAATACCTCTTAACCTACTAATTTGTTTATCCCTTCTCATAGAAGTGCTTCCTTTGAAAAATCCCTGACCGTTCGTGCTACCGCGTTTTGGGATTCCTTGCCAATCTCCATTCGTAAAGCTTCCTTCCTAACCTCATTTAAACATCATATATTTCTCCATCTCCTCAATGATCAATCTTCTACATACACGTAAAGAAGAAATGCCTATGTAAATTTGTACAAATATGTAGGCATATATAATTTTATATGTAGCTGTTTGTAATTTTTATATTTTTTTTATACAATTATTTATTATTAGTCTCTTCATTTCAAATTTTATTGAATTCCAGTATTGTATCCAGACAAATGTTGCTTGAGTTGTGCATTTTTGTTATTCTTAGACGACTTAGTGTCCTAGAATAAAGATAAATATTTCTTTTATTTTCTTTTTATTTCAAATGCTTAAGCGTTTGGAATAGACAATCGAAAAAAAAAAGGTTAGACGATGTAAAAAATTACTCAAATCAAGTGAACCAAAATTTCACACCTTGTACGAGAGATGAAGGATAGATTAACAATATTGTTGTGATTATTTATTTTAGTTTATTTTCCTTTTATTAATTGTTCGTAATATTTCTTTTTATATATTTTTATTTCAAATTTTGTTTATTATTATTTTTTATTTATAGAGAAGTCTTCAGGAATTTTTATATTTATTTAGTGGACACGACTTCCTTCGATAGGTTTATTTTTTATTCTATTTTCTAAACCTTATTAATAGTAAAGTTAATAATTTTCATGATTTGCAAATTATTTATGTAACAACATACTTTATGTTATACGAGTGTGTGACCACTTTAAATACATTTTCTTTTTATTAGGGTACCATAGTAAAAAATGGGAGAAAAAATATAATAAGTGTGCTATTGCCATTTAAAAATAAAATGGTTCTTCATGATTTTTAAAATCAATACGTAAAAACTGTTTAAAAAACAAAATAAGTCATCTTTAAGGATTTAAAGAATTAGGATTAGGATTAAAAGAAACAAAAGAAAAACGAGTAAATTATGTAACTGCGGTAAAAAAAGTTAAAAAAATAAGAGGAAAACTTGATAGAAATAATTTATAATTAAAGGGAGGCCGGGGCAGGTTGTGCAATTTATTATTACTTTGTTATTGCTTCTTTCTTATCTATTGAAAAAAATTGCCGTGGACGGAATGAACATTTACAAAATTAGACAGATTTTATGCATCTCGGTTCCACCATAATCCTAAGACATAATCGTATTGAAATAACATATCGTCGAGATGGAATTGAGGCTTGTTAACCCCTCTCATTGATCGTTGGCAATGAAAAGGGTCCCTCAGCAAAAATAATTTAAGGATTGGGTATTTTGGGTATTTTTATAGTCGGTTATAAATTGATACCATTACGTGACAACCTGTGTCTTCGTATTTACGGGAATTTATGTGGCGGCGTTAAAAACTATATTTAAATTACATTTCATTATTAAATTCCTTTACTTAAAAAAAAAAATGGATTTATGAATACGAATTTTTAATATTCACTGGGATTATTAAAATTATAACTGCCTTAAGTTATAATATATAGTTATAACCGTATTAAGTCACATTAATCTTTCATCCTTTATTTAACTACAGATTTTCTTTCAGTAAACTCGATAAAAACGGAATTTTTAATCCTCCCTTTGAGATTTCCATTTTTTTTTTTTTTTTTTTTTTTTGCGCCCTTCGAGGGTGTCCCTACAAATTAAAAATAAAAAGTAAATAATAATAATAAACAAGGTTTGAAATTTTTGTTCTTTTGATTTGAGTAATTTTTACATCGTCTAACCCTTTTCCCGGATATCTGCTTTGGAATAAATGGCAAAATTGCAAATGGCTACATATAAAATTATATATACCTACATTTTTGTACAAATTTACATGGACATTTCTTCTTTACATGAACGCGGGAGATTGGTCATTCAGGAGATGGAGAAATAAATGTTGTTTAAATGACGTTTAGAAGGAAGCTTTACGAATTCAGATCAGCGGCAGCACGAATGATAAAGGAATTTTTAAAGGAAGCAATTCTAGACCTCGTATTTAAGAGGAGGAGGTCAAGAATATAGGATGGTTTTTGGTTCTTAAGAATTGGAATAAAAAGGCATCAAGAAGGCATTGTCTTTGAATATTAGGATAAAGCCACCTTTGTTCGGTATACCACTGATTTAGTTTGCTGTTATGTACATATATATCGAAACACGAATGTCCGGAGCTAACAATGTCATTCGTGATCTTTTCAGAAACAATACTAACTGCAAAGGAGAAGGTGAATGGGTATTACTTTGAAAGACGTCAATACTTTTCAGAGAAGTAGCTATACATAAGTTGCAAAGATAAGCTTTGCGTTTCAGAGGATTGTGAATTGTTTTCACAATTATTGTTTTTAATTTTGTTCCGGATGGCATGACCATTGAATTTGAGCTTTATGGGCAACAACTCGAGAGGGCCCACCAAAATCCAAATAGCCATTTGAATCGGAAGCAATTATATATCAATGACGAGGCAATTCTTCAAAGGCGGTTCTGTACCTATCGTTTAAGTTGAGCGAAGGAGAAATTCGCAGAAATGGAAGGACTCACCATCTTGCCTTATTCTCCCTGTAGCCGTGACGTCACATCTGATAAATGATCTTTCCGGTCAATCCCACATTTGGTAAAAATACTTGAAAACTATGGGAAAATCATATTAAAAAAAATGTCTCCATATTATGAAAATATAGTTTAATCGCCTATAAAGCTTACTCCTAAAAATATAAATCAGCAAATTTCGACCAATTGATTGATAGTACTTAGTAATAATGCATTATGACTCTTATAAGACCTGGTATTATTTGAACTCTCTAGAGAGTTAAATATATTATCAATACCTAGTTATTAATAAGTCAATTTCGCATATGGGCTCCCGAGCTAATGTACATCTGCTAGAAAAATAATAATGATCGTCTCATAAGTTAAAACATTTGAAGGTCCTACTTTGGTTAGCGAGAAAAGCTGACGCATTTAGGAACTCGGGAAGGCGGGTCAATGACTCAGCTGGAAGTAACAGTGAACTCACTATCAGGCTTAAGGGGAGCGGTAGTATGGTTGTTAGCTAAGCCGCTATACTATTTACTACAGCCGGCGAATTATCATTTTTATTGATTTCGAATTCTTTAAACAAAAATCTAAGGCCTCAAACAATGACCAAAGAAGGTCCCGAAGACATGCCATCACAGGCTTGACAAGACGAGAAGATTTTAATGATGGCTTAAGAAAGTGTAGGTTAGAATGCTGGGAAGATTCTGATTGCCATTATTTATAATCTTACATTATAGGAAGATTCAAAGCCTTATTAACATTTTTTTTCTTCTTTTTTTTTAGTACAAATAACAATAAGATAAATGAAATATTTTATAAGTAAAAACCTCGGTTGATGGTATAGTTTTAATTATGATAAGTTTTGACAAAATATAAAAATTCAAACGCCAATTTTATGCTGCATTCACAAAAATTAAAAATAAATTTATATATAGGGATTTGATGCTACTAAGCCCAAAAAATAATCAACTCGTATTTCATTGAATCGTTTTTTGCTAAGTATTGTACTTGATTTATTTCTTAAATTGTTTAAAAATGTATATATTTAACATTATTTTCATATTCTTGTTTAATTAGAAATTACACCACGAATTTCGATCGAATTCATTTCATTAGTTTTGGAAGAAAAAAAATACTGTAATGGTTTTCTCGATAAAACGTAATTAATCTGTATAAAAAAAATTACAAATAAAAAATAATAAATAAATAAGACAATCATTAATGATACCATATTCAGGAGTGCCAAGGTTTTTGTGAGCCCGGGGCGGTTCACTTCTCCAACACTCCCTTTTCATTTCATATAAACCCTCATCCCTGACTAAAAATGGGAATAGTAATTTTTTTTTGTAAACTCCTAATTACAGTGAATTTAGGTCAAAGTAATATTTTCACATTAAATTTTAACTTTTTAAAAAAAGTATCTATACTTTTAAATTTTATATTATAAAATGAATATACATTACAAATAAGAGTAGCCAACATTGAAAATTATACATTATGAGATCATGAAATATTATTCACAAATCATAAAAATAATGTTTGATATAAACTTCCTAATTCTATAATGCAATTTTTTTGATTCTCCACTTTTACGCCCCCCTCCCATGGTGTCCGGGGCGGACCGTCCCCCTCACTTCCGCCTTGTCACACCATTGACCATATTAGCTCTGAGGGCTCAGGAAAACGCCATGATGTACGAATCATTCAAAAATAAATAATAAAATACAGAGAGAGAGAGGGAGAGCGAGAGGGTAAAAAATTGATAAATTTGTATAACATTTCAGACGAACACTCAACGAAAATTCATCAAAAATAAAATTCTCCTATGTAAGGAAACAAACAAAATGCTTAAGGTCGGTTTAGATTTACTCAAGCTATTGCTATTTAACGGATAGTACTTTGACTGCCTACATCTATTGATTTTATTTTCTCAAAACTGTGATTTGTTTTATGACTTGCACACCTAGGGGTTACTTAAACACTGCACAGTAGTTTAACAGAACGAAGGGTGCTTAGAAACTCGAGACGACGTCAACAAAAAATGCTTTGTTTGTTTCTCTATTAGTAATACACAACTACTGCTTACATGATCTGCAACAGGATAAGCAAGGTGTTTATATACGTATCATCGCTTCAGAGCAGCTTAACTCCGAAATTTAAATTTTATAGCAGAGATTTTTTTTTTTTGTATCGCTTCATGATAGAATGTATAAATCAAATGTTTGATTTTCTAAAATATATAAATATGACTTTTTAAAAATATTTTTAAAAGATATTCATAACAATTTTTTTTTCTAATTTGATATTTTTTACAAAAGTTCCAACTTTTCCTGAAATTTCATCTTATACATGATAATATGGAGGCACCGCAGAGTGAGGCTGAAAGGTACTATTTTGGTCAAAATTTCAATTTTAGACAATTTAATATAATTGGGAGTGCGGACTGTCAGAAAGCACTTTCTACAACTGAGGAGTTTTCTATCAAAAGTCAATAAATCCACTTTTGGAAAATTATTAGGTGGCATTACAAGGAGATAAAGTAAATTTTTATTGAAAATGTTGATTTGTAACACTTATTTGGCAGGGGAAAATTTAAGATTTGAAATAAACTGAATAATTTTCAGATATAGAATATTAATCCGTCAAAAATTCATTGTTTTAATAAGCGGGGATGTATTAACTTTTCATAGAAAACAACTCAATTACTTATTTACAACAATTTATGTGGTATTTTTATTTCATGATGTAGTAAAATATTTACGTTTGCATTTTTTTTTTTTTTTTTTTTTTTTTTTTATCAAGTATAACGCTCAGTAATACACTTTTGATTGTCATCTTTAGAAGAATTCCCTATTTTATTAGGAGCAGAAACAAGTAAATAATGTTTTAAATCGGTAAGTTTATAAATCACATTTAAATATTTTTCTGTTGATTTTTGTTTAGTAAATATAAGAAGACAAGGACTAAGTAATAAAAGTTTAATAAATGCATATTTAAATAATATTCTTACAGGTGTTGTTTATTGACAAACCTTTGAAACTATACACCATATACCCTACATTTACACGCCAATTAAGGACATGGCAGCTACCGACTTAGCTACTTTTAATATCAGTAAATATTTCAAACTGCTTTGCCTATTTTAAATAACAAATAAAATTGCTTAACTATTTAAAATGTCAGTGAATATATATATATATATATATATATATATATATATATATATATATATATATATATATATATATATATATATATATATATATATATATTTTTTTTTTTTTTTGAAAATTAAATAAATAGACAAACGAAACTTGATATAATATGAGCTAATTACTTAATAAAAGATTAATGATATTTTATTAAATTAAGCACAATCCTCCGTACTCCTGCGAAATTTATCGTTAATTTACTCTGAGTTATTTATTCTGCTACTTCAATTATTGAATATCATAATTATTAGTGGTTTTATAATTATATTTTTACAAAGATAATGGCCAAGGATGTGGTATCATCTTTAAGACCTACTCTCCACTCAAGGTAACATCTAGGCAGGTTGGTTGGTACATCGTTTTATCTTTGACAGAAGCAAGCGTCAGGTACAAGCCGCCAGAGCTATACTCAAGGTCAGGACGAGAACAATAAGAAGTATCAAGTAAAATAGTCTGTGGGCCCCCCATACCGTGCATCTCGCCCCCCACAACCCTATAAATTACACATCGTTGTGTTCCTTGTGACTATCGATTAAAAAAAAAAAAACGAAATTCCCAGAAAAAAAAGTGGCCGCACCATGGTCAAAATGACGCCAAAAGATGGCGGACTACCGACTTTTACTTGATTTAGTTTTTTTGTTAATGTCATTCAGCATTTGGTTTAATTTCGGCACAATTGACTTTGTTTCAAAGCTGAGTAGTCAGAGAATCGAAAGACATAGAATAATTTAAAATAATTATTGGCTTGAAAATTAAAAAGCACCAGTAAAGTAAATTTTTTCAAGTCGTTAACACGAAAATTGAAGTTTCAAGACCAGTGGCAATTAAACGGCCAAAAATGAGGAAAAAGTCTTAAAATAAAAAATGTGGATCAGTTGTTCTTCTTTAGAAATCAGTAGTCAATTTTTAAAATATTCGAAATGGTTCTTTAGAAAATGGACTTAATTAGCAGTGAGGCTATAGGGACGTAAGCGCTGTCAGTCAATGAACATTCATAAATTCAATTACATTAACGAGCTTATATTAGTGCTATAATGTAAGTACTAGTAAAAAAATATAATATAATATATATATATATATATATATATATATATATATATATATATATATATATACATATATATATACTTTTTTTATTATTCACATCCGTTACTTAAATATGGTGGTGACATGCTTAATTATTTAGTATTGCCTATTTATTTTATTTATTTCTTATTTTTTAATAGTAACGTTTTTTACATGAGATTATGTACTTTAGTATAAGAAGAAAGGTATTCATAATTAGATACTCAGTTCTTGAAAAATTAAATTATATCAAATCGATAGTAATTTATTTTCCAACAATTTTGTATGTCTCCGCCCAGCAACATAAAGTAAATAAATAAAGAAAGGTGTAGCTACTATCCCTCTCCGCTTATTAGTTTTTAAGCTGTTAAAGTGAGGTGTGCAATCTCTGGTATACATTAATTCGAATTTATGTTTTTCAGTCCTTATGATTCGCGTTTCAGCTTTTTACTGCTATTTGAGAGACTGAAGGTTTTGTTAATGAGTCTTGCAATATTTGTTGTGCATTTTTTGTTTTGTTTTTTTAGTTCCTACTTTCATTAAATATGTAAATTAAAAAGGAAAAAATCAGAGATTATTCATGAATAAAATTATATTCATGAATGTACATACCATTTTAAACATTATTTTCATAAGGTTAATTGAAAAATTTAATTATATATCTTAAGATGAATGATATTGTTAAAATTATATGATTTCTGAAATTGACAATACAAATTAAAATGTTCTAGATCATTAGAAAACGAATGTACATTTTAATTTATTTGACATGAGAATCACGAATGCTGCTAGATACATACATAGGTAGCATCCGATTCTAATCTCAAGGATATACAATATTTTGTAATCCTAGAAAAAATTGTAATGGCAAAAAAAAAATAAAAAATTAAAGGACATTCGCGCTAATTTTACATGTTTTACACCTTCTTAGGCGTGCATCTTATCAACTGGAAGTATATTTAAATTATAGCAACGTGCAAATTTACCATAACAATGAAGGTGATTTAAAACTCCAAATCTGTGCCAAGAAAAAACGTCTATTTAAAACGTCTATGTAAATTATTTACAAGTACTGAAAAGAATAAATTATTCATACTATGTTCTAGCAATTGTCGAAACCGTATTAATAATTCAATCGTGAATTTCAAAAAACCCACAAGTCCAAGTCCAGAAATATGGGGTTTTTGAAATTCACGATTCAATTAATATATTCAATGTTTCACAGATATAAGATAATGAGAAAGTTTTGTATAAGTTTTTTTTTTCTTTCATTATTTATTAAGAATATTTATTAGTCGTATGTATAAGTTGAAAAATGTATTTTTAATATAGAAAAGGTCTGTCTACTTTGGTACAACATCAAGCATATGTTCATTATAATAAAATTATTAATTAAAAAAAAAAAAAAAAAGATATTAGTATTACAGTGCCACCAATGTCTATCCCCCTCCCCTTTAAATCCCTGAAAGTAAGTGCTTTGTAATCCAAAGCAACTGTTCATTACAACTGTCTCATTTCCAAACGATTCGATACTTATTTTACAATTCGGTTAACGCATATTAAGTTTAACGTAAGGTCTAAGCGATATTTTTAAAATTTAATAGATGTTTAATTGAATTTTATTATGTTGAATAGATGTCTTAAAATTAGTACAATTTCGAGTCATCAGTATAATGAAGGGCATATGCTACAAAGAGGGACGGAACTACGATTTTTGTAAGGGAGGGACAAGATTAATTTTTTCTCTTCTTCATTCGCTCCCTCCCTCCCCCCTCCATAAAAGTTAAAAGATTTATAAAAGAATTTTAGGTAATATATTTCGAAATAAATTTTAAAGCATTAACTCATTTGACTGAATTAAGGTCAAAGCAATAAAAAACTAGAAACAAATCTTTTTTATTTAATCTAAAAATAAAATATCCCTGAAAATTTACCGTCCTCTAACTTTCAAAATTTGTCGCCCGGAACAAGTGCCCCTTTTGCATACCGTTAGTTCCGGCCCACCAGTTTTGTCACCTACACAGTCGAACTTAATCTGCGGTTTACTGTTTTACAATAAAAAATTAACAGTGTTTCATGCATGAAGTAACTAAAGAAAATAAAATCATATATATATATATATATATATGATTTTTTTTTCATTTGTCTTTATCGGTTGGTTTGACATTCGTTAATGCCTAAACTAGCTCGATTATTTGCTATGTCATAAGGTTCTTTCTACGCTATCTATCGAACATATGATACATTATTTACAGAATAAATATTTGTAAATGTAATGCTCTCGTTGTTAATTCAATTAAGTCAATTTTAATTTTTTTTTTTATAGAAACAAATTATTAAGCCTGAAAAATATTATTAGTCGACCAAAAAAAAAAAAAAAATGTCTGAAGTAAACTTCAGATCTATAGGTATTCATTAATTTGAAAATGAGTCTTTTTTTAATTTGAATATTTCATCGTATCACAAGTTTACTGAGAGCTCCATGTTTTCTTAGTCATGACGGATCACGTCATCTTCGATACGAGTAGATAGTCCAAGATAAAATCATCTTTTGCAGTCAAACGGCGTTCATTGTGAGCTTATGCAACGAAGCGTCAACACGGTACTAATAGCAGGTGACTCATTCAGCGTAGAAACTTTGTTCCAAGCAGAAGCAGAAACATTATTTGTTATTATGATTATTTAAGCATTGAAAACAATTTTTTGTTATTACCAACCCGGCTCAAACCGGTGTATTGGAAAAAAAAACAAAAAAAAAAACCATCAACCGTTCAGTTATTTTTTTTTTTTGTACGTGGGATATTTTTTAATGATTGTATCATAATTTTTTCTAAATAAGTATAGCAATAATTATTATTTGAACGAGCTAAATGATAAATATAAGAAATAAAAAAATAATAAGAAAGTTCCGCGGTGGCTGAGCGTGATGAGGCAGAAGCGACGCCAGTTCCAACCCGGAACGGGTAGATTGGCTTTTACTTAGTTATATGAAACAAAAAAAAATTCTTATATTTTTGTATTTCTGTATTGCAATTACGCACTTTCAAGTACGGAATTCCCATAAAAATGGTTTAAGCGACAATGCCTAGATCGTACTGAAGAATTAGAGTACGGTCACGCCTGTCAGATCCAGTAAAAACTGTGAATGGTCCAAAGCAGGGCGATGCATTGGCATGGAAAAAGTAATCCTTGACTCTGGCCAACAGGTTGGAGGACACTTATTTAACAGGCAGATCCAAGTCCTGACCAATACGGACGATATCGATCTGATTGGAAAAACAGAAGCTAGCCTGAAGGAGGCATTTACGGCCCTAGTATTCTGCCAGAAACATGGGCTTAGTCATTAACACCCACAAAACTAAGTACCAGGCGGTACAGGATTTTGTTTATTTGGGTGCTCGCATAGATACTAATAACAATTCCTCTAAGGAGATAGAAAGAAGAATCCAGGCGATAAACAGAAGCTACTAGCGGTCTTGTCAAGTCCAAGCAAATTACCAGAATCACAAAAGTCACCCTTTACGCGACGCTGACCGTATTTACATACGGACCGGAATCCTGGGTGATTAACAGGATTGATGAGTAAAAACTGGCCGTGTTCGGGAGAAAAATCTATGGACCAGTACAAGAGAATGGCGGCTGAGGGAAGCGTCACAAAAGAGAGCTTTACTTCGAATAATAATTTACTGCGACATACGTCAGGCACAAAATGGTGGATTTTGTCAATCTCAACAGATTTCGCTGTGCAGGGCATCTAAAAAGAATGAGGCAAGATCGTATACCGATTAAGGCCGCTAATCACAAACATACGGATAGAGGAAGATTGGAAGACCGAAAGTTCGATGGGTGGACCTGATAGAGAGAAAGGTGCAACGAGCTGCTGTGCCATGATGCTAAACAGAGAGGAATGGGCAAATATTTTACGGGACGACAAGGCCCGCAGAGGGCTGCAGTAGCTCCAGCGATGTATGAACGAACTTTCGAATTAATGTTTCAACCCGTATACGAGGTACTAAACATATCTTGGAGCGTGAGTAACGAAAATATTTAAGTACAGTTGACTTAAATTATTTCAAGATGAATTCAAAATAGGAGTACATCAGAACAGATTTTTTTTACTATTTTTACAGCCATAGAATGTTTCGATCACCATATTTTTTCTATGATTTTCACTATATAGCTTAGATTTTAATATTTATTTTGTATTAACCATGAAGCAACCCGGTAGGTGGCAGCATACCACTCCTTTCTTAGGGGTGCTGCAAATCGGTCATCGCTGGTTCTTTGGCACTATTACAAAGATTGGAGTAGATCTACCGAAATTATTAATAGGTAAGAGAGATTTGATCATTATTATCAGGTGTGATTGTGTGCGTGTGCATATATATATATATATATATATATATATATATATATATATATATATATATATATATATATATACGGAATCGGGCAACTATCGATCAAATATTTTCCTTACGTCAAATATATTTAAAAAACAAATTGGAATACAACGATGTAGTTCATCAGCTTCTTGTCGATTTCAAAAAGGCTTGTGATTCCATTGACCGCCAGAGGTCGTAAAATATTTTGATTAAGCAGGGAATACCGAAGAAGTTAGTAAATCTTGTAGGGATGTGCTTGACCGAAACATTCAATAAAGTTAGACTCACATCAGTAATTATTTTGCAGAGAAGTTTGAGGTTCGCTCGGATTTAAAACAAGGTGATTTCCTTTCATCTGTACTATTTGATTTAGTACTAGAGTACGCCATTAGAAAGGTGATGTGTACCGAAAGGGGTTTAGATCTGGGTGGTAAAATATCCCTGCTTGGCTTTGGGGATAATTTGGTATTGTTAAGTGAGGACGCGGAAACTATAAAACTAAATACAGCAACGTTGATGAAAGCCGGTGAAGAGATTGGCCTCGAAATAATTACGGATGAGACGAAATATATGTTTAGCAACAGAAACGCCGCGATTTTGATGATATATATATATATACATATATATATATATATATATATATATATATATATATATATATATATATATATATATATATATATATATAGATATAGATATATATAGAACAGAATAGGTTTGAATACGTTGAGAAATTAAGGTCTATGATAACTAGAAAAGAAAAAAAAAATTAAATTATTTTTATGCAGAAGCCCATGCAATAATAATAAACATACAAATTTGTCACATGAATATCAACTGATCTTTTAACCAAATAACTGTAACTGTTATTTAAAATTAGTAGCGGAATTGAAAACTGTTAATTTCAAACAGCTTCGCCCACCTCAAACAGAGTTGATTATTTCAGTCTCCATTCAGTTCTAATCCGAGGCCATCGGTATTCCATTGAGGAGTGAACTATAACTCCATTTTTAGAATTGAAAAAAAAAATGATGGCTCTTCAGAAATATTTTATCGTAGATTCTGAGAGTTATGATGTTTTTTTTTTCTAGTACTACAGATTGCTCTCTTTTATCTACTGCCAGTTCCGGTACAGCATTGAAGCCTGGCAGTCAGGAAAAAATAACTTCACGAATGGCCACTTGTAAACATTCTTGCAAAGACATTTTGAACATATATTAATAATATTTTTTATTTATTGGTTTTAGGTAAGTTGTGGTTTTTATTATAAAAATTAAACACAAATTTTCCCAAAAATGGAAAACAATAAAAATTAACCCAAAGAGTAATATTTCCTCAAAATTGAACAATTTCACAGTTGTTGGTTCTTCTTTATACAAAAAATTCTTATATTATATGTCTAAATAAAAAAGAAAAATATTTTTACATTTCCTCTATCAGATTCGTAACTTATTTTTGTTAATTAAATATACTATTTATTTGGTTTAGTTGTATTTCAAATGAGTACTTTATAACTCTTTATTATATTCAATTAAAATTAAATTATTGTTATTTTAAAATAATAATAAAATTGTCAAGTATGTGTTGTAAAATATTTATTTAATTTATGTTTTTTTAGAAATGGTATATCACCAAAATAAAATATCTGAACTAATGTGGCCAAAAAAAGAAAAAGAAAGAAATTCAGAGCATTTAAAATTTTAACAAGTGCTGACTTGAGTAGGATGTTAAAAGTGGGCCTTAACTTTACAAAATAAAATAAAGTTTTAAAATAGTGACTTTGTAAAAAGTTTTTATTAATAAAATAAATGTGGGTTTAAGTGGTTCCTTCATTTCTTAATCTATATTTATTAATATTATAAATTAAATAAGAATCGAATTACTAAAATGAAAAACCATGATAAAGTTGTTGATCATTAATATAATATTTATTTGGTTTAATTGTATTTCAACTGTGTACTTTATACCTGTTTATTTTATTGAATTGTAATGCAGCAATCATTTATTTGTATATACTGAAATTTATGCAACATAAGACAAATAAATAAAAGTAAGATCTCAAGAATTTTTTTTGACAGGTTATCATACCTTTTCTACTTTATATAGTTAAAGTAAAAAAAATAAATACAGAATATTTTCAATAATAAATACTTTATGCTATCTAAGGAATGAAGAAGAAAAAAAAATTATAAAAAGATTACTATTTAAATCACCTAAAAGAAAAAATCAATTTTTGATAACACAATCAGGTGAGAACCGTTAACACCCGTGACATACCGACCTCCCATGACCCAGGTATGCCGGCACTAGATTCAAGTTTTTTTAGATCGATGATCCCGTTAAAAACTATCAAACCCAAGAAACGAATATAGAATGAAACATTTAAATAAATATATATACAAAAAGAACGTGTACATATCCACATAAATTTCCGACACGGCAATGCCATATAAAAAGCCAAATGTATACCTAATATTTCCACTGTAAACAATAATTGCCATTACATTGCACCTTAAATAAACCGTGTAAACATTATGAAAAAAATAGCAGAAAAAAAAAGTCTTTAAATGAAAACATTACAATTACTCATCAATAAAAAGTTCCCTATGCCCTTCTCCGTTCAGTAAGTCGAAGAATGTTTATGAAATATGTAAAATAATGTATTCCATACCCTTATAAGTTAATAAAAATATTTTTCTCGGTCTGAGGATTTTGTATATACACTGAATCATTTTAAAAAGCTACCATAAATGGTGTGAGTTAAGACAAATCACTTTCTCACAAGACAAGCAACATTTCCCTAAGCCTTGAAACAAACAAGAAAATTATAAAACATGTTTAAATCTTCGGATCACAAGCCGAAATCAATGGCACGAAGACATATATTTAATTTTAGTATTTATTTTAGATGACTATTTAAGAACTTCATTGAATACAAAATAACACGAATAAAAACATTTAAAAAAACAAGCGAAAACTTTGTTTACAATATCTTTATAGCATGTGAATTCATATTCGTGAAGGAGTTGATGACACAATTAATGCCCGGTTTGCATCGATCACTTGATCGAAAAATATAAAGAGAAAAAAATAATACAATCTAAATTATGTATTATATAATGTACGTATTGAAGATGCAATTTATAATGGAAGAACACAAGTAACACTACGACTAGAAATGTTCTGTTCTTATTTGATCGAGTTCATTTATTTTTAATTTTGTATAGATAGATTTGTTTTAAACTGTAATATATGCTTGGCTGATTTTTAATTCATGCTGAAGTATTGTATACTATGAAAAATATATTTTGGTTGTTGTCGGACAGAAGCTAACTATGTTGATATCACTGATAACCTAGTACCTAATAGATAAAATTCCTTTCAATTTTTTCATTTTACTTCTAAATTATGTTCGTTGGTTAACATTAATTTAATTTTTTTCCTGATCAAGCCCTGAAATGTATCAGTTCATTTAAATTCATTACATGCTACATTTAAATTATTGTAATACAATTTTCCATCCTAAAGAGTAAATATATTTACATTGCAGCATGGCAATTTATAACTTCTTTCATTTCGTAATTTCACGTGCATTTCAATTAATTGTTATTCCAATGGATTAAAATGGAGTTTACTTATTAATATTATTTTTTTTTTTTTATCTTATTTAATCCTTTGTTGGTACTGTCATGTGAAACAACGAGAATCAGTTAATGCGCAGAACATGTATCTAATCTACAAAAATCTAAAATTCTAATTTAAGGAAGACATTTGGTTTTAAATAGAAAATGCTATTTTGCAACCAAATAGTTCCGTATTTCATCAGGAACATCCAAATACGTGTGGAACACTTTTCCTAGCAATGGATAAAATGTATCACTGCATGTACAAAACTTATTCCGGAAGGAATAAAAGTTGTACAAGGAGGGACAGCCTATAGGATCTGTGAAAATACAATCAACAAAAGATAAAAAATCCACCTATGTTCCTGTCATGTTATAATGTAAATACAGTTTAAAAATAATAGTTTGTGTAAAGCACTAATGCGCTGGTTAAAAATAGAGATTTTAATATATTTTAATATTAATATATGTTGCCTAAAAGGTATCAGAAATCAATTGAGGCGTTGACGATCAAAAGGATGTATGTGCCAAACATGAAATTTTATGATTTGATTGTTTGTTTTAGGTTTTTTAATCAACAAATAAATAAAATTTAAAAGTTTCTTCATCCATTAATTTTTCAATGTACATGTTTGAAACAGTTAACAGAATAATTAGATAATTTAAAAATAAAAGCTAAGTAAAAAGTAAAGGAATTTGAGGATCCAGACATGCTTATCAGCGTGATTTTAACGCCACTTCGGAAGAGGCGACCTATGTCAGTCTCCACATTTTCACAACAAAATCATGTAAAAATATTCGGATATCTTTAACGACATATATGATAAAATTAATTTAATTTTTTTTTAAGTATAACCGACTCAACTATCTCAAATTACATTTAGAAATTTGTCTCAAAATAATTTTTTTTAAATTTTACTTCTGATAACACTATTAACGTTTTTGAAAATATCATGGTAATAGTTCATAAGTTTCACATAAATACGTATAGTGGTGCACTTAGATCTTTTGAGTTCAGAAACCAACTCGATTATATTTTTTAGCTAAATGTAACGTTCATAAAACATTCTTCAAAAATTAATTATTACAATAAAAAAAAAATCAAAATAATGAATATGTATTTAAATTCATACGGATGCAACTCAAATAGATAACTAAAAATACATAATAAAATTATTCAATCACATAAGAACTTTCAAAACATTTATGATAAAATATAATAAATAAATAATTAACCTCACTAACCTGTAAGCACTGCAAAAAGAAGTGCACTTATTCCAAACATTTCAGACGATGAAGAAGATCATAAGGGATAAGAGAATCGTGAACCAAACAAGAAGCACTTCAGGGACTTGACTACGGATGAGACCGGCAGAGCCACTCCCACCACTCTCTTTCCCCACTATTCCCTCCTACCCCTACTCCTTAGGCATCCTAAATATTCAAAATTACATATTTTTACGAAATTTAAAAAACGATTTTTTAAAAATCACTCTTTGATAATTAGCCAGAAAAAAAAAATCATCTTGACGCCATTATCCCATGTTTCTAAGAACTCATCCTCATTTGCCGCTGAATCATGAATTTCGATGGAATTAACCCTTAATATGACAGTGTATCATGCAAGATACGTGGTTTTCCTCGATTTTTAGTTAAAATTTAGTGCCCCGATTTTAGTTCATTTGACTTCTGCATCTCTGCGGTGTAACCTGGGTCTCCAACACGACTTTACAGTGGAACATTCTTTATTTTCTTAATTGTTACAGTGAATTGTACCTCAACCACAAGATTGGCGTCAACCTTTGTTTATTTAAATTTCAGTCAGTTTTTTATTATTTATTCTCTAAATTTATCGGTTTAAAATTATAATTCTTGTGCATTGTTATTTAAACATTGGTTTAAAAAAAAAAACTGAATTGATTCATTTGATATTTTTCTGTCTGTATCCAGTAGGATACATAGCCAAGCTTATAAGTTGATGGAATCGTATTAATGATAAAAAAAAAAATAAAGAACTTAATTTCAATAACTATTATTAAAATAGTAAAAACTACCATTTATTTATTAGTTAATATTAATTTAAAAAAAATGAGTATAAACCAAATTTATTTTACTTCAAATTAAAATTTATTGATTTCTTATTGTTTCTTTTATTTCATTTTATTTTTACACACTTGTATGTCTAATTTATATATTACGTTTTAATTGAAGAAAGTTGAATGTTTTAGGTTAGTATCAATATTGTGTTTAGTCTATTTTAGTTAGGATAAATATTTATTATTTTCGTTAGTAGATCTGTTTAATATTTTAGTTAATATTAATATTCAATCAGTTTAATATCAATATTGTTTATTAGTGATGACTTTTATTACTTAAATTTATTTCAGTTTCATTACACCCACAAAAAATCCTACACTTGCTTACTTGGCAATGTATGCTACAAGATACAGTTTCTATATCTAAGCTAAAAATACGTCATTTTTTAAAAAAATTTATTCAGCTAATTACATCCTTGCCAAATTAAGGATTAAGGGAAATGTTTAATTTTCTATTAAATGAACGATAAGTTAAAAGTAGATAATCCGTTTCCAAAATCCGCTGTTCATCCATAACGAATGTTTTTTTTTTGGTATGCAGATGAAGAATACAAGTTTGCCTTCTCGGTCGTAGATTACATTTTTTCAATTTTGTTCGCATGAGTCGATTTCTTCGCTAGCTCCATCTTTTAGGATGTTTTTAAGATATTACATCTACTCTTAGATACTATAATGTATCCATTTTCCTCTGCAATTATTTAACCACCAGAACTAAACGAGGTGAATTATTCATTCTTCTCTGCCTACTGAATGCTACTCTCCCCCCGTTAACTTCGGATCTCCATCTCATTGGCGGATTTAGGGGATGGCTATAGGAGCAGCAGTCCTGGGCGGAAAAATTTTAATAAGATAAAGTTCTATTCCAAAATACATGTAATAAATAGAAGGTATAGGGGCTACGTTGCTCTTGCCAATGCAAACTGATAAGATTCTTCGTTCCGTTCTGTTTTATTGCATTGTAGTGCATTTAAGATTTTTTTTTTCCTATCTTAAACGATTTTATTGCAAATAGTTTTTTTTTAGAATTGATTCAGATAGCATTGGAATGAAACATGATCTTACACTTATGTTGAATAAAAACAACTATTAAGAAGAGGCAGCTGAAGTTATTGACCCGGTTTACTGAATGAAAAGAAAAAGGGAATTTTTCAAAACCCATCCAGTTTAGCAGAAGGCAGTGCCGGCTCTAAGTTTTCTGGTGTCCTAGGTGAAACAAATTTCTGCCCCCTCCCCATAATCTTATCCCCCCTTCCTTCCATCCTATACCAAAATTAGGTCATCTCTCCCGTTGTAGCACATCGTACCATTGTTACCATATGTTTAAATAAAATAAAACTTATCTTATTAGTGGCTGCTATGTTTCAAAATATGTTTAATTTGCCTGTACAGAAAAAAATCAAAATCAGGACCCTAACTCGGTCGGAGGTGGCGGAATGGCGGGATGCTGACTTGCAACCATTGGAACTGTTATTGCCATTTTACAATATCAAAAATATTCCTCACCAGCTCACTTGGATTGTGGGACCGATAAAAATTGTGTTTCCGAAAAATTGTGGGGCGTAGGCACACGTACCTTTTGCTTAACGTTGGCAAACCAGAAAAAAAAAATCGTCTTCCATTCCACCTTTCGCCCTAAAGATTTTTCCACCTCTTAACTTTAAACGAAAAATAAGAAAAGCGAAATCTTTTAATGAGTAAACTTATTACTTCTTGATGTAAGAAAATAAATGAAAAATGAAATCCATCCATTGTGATTGGGTTTCTAGTTATAAACCTAAATGCACTGGACTGTAGAAACATTTCGTTTTTAAAACAATTTTTCAAAACGTTTTATCTCAGACTTGAGCTATTTACCTCTACATACTACAAATGAGGTTATGCCAAACTTTGTCTAAGGATTCACCATTTAGTTGTTTCCTAGCAGTAACCAACATAGAATTTGAACTTTTTATATTTTTTGGAAAATAAAATCACATTCAAAGACCTTTATCTCAGGAAGTATTACAGCTACAAGTTTCATATTCCCAAAAATTAGATAATTTAAATTAATAAATAAAAAACAAATATATATATATATATATATATATATATATATATATATATATTGTCGAAACGTACTTGAGGATATATTTTGAAAAAACAGGGACAAGTCCAAACATTTAGCGGTTTTTCAAGATGACGGCGCTTGCTTATGGGAGAATTACAGAACTTGATTTATTCAACGTTGTACCAACATATCCAGAAATCGAAACTACTGTAATTTTTGTATTCATTTATGACAATTTGATCGGACTTATATAAAAGGAAAAATTACTCATTATCGGTCAAATAAATTTAAAAAAGTATTTAAATTATTAAATAAACTAGCATTATTGATTTTTTCGCACCAAAAACGATGGCCTATTTTGATTCAACACACTAAATAAACTCATTTTATTAAAGTTGATTTGAATCATTTAAGAGTTCCTGATTAATGGAAACTAGGACAGTATCGTTATACTCTTATATAAAAGGACAGCCCGTTTTTAAGGTTTTTCGTTTGTAAGCGCTATCCGCGAAAACTACTGAACCAATATTTACAAAATTTTGACTATATCAACTTCATGGTTCCTAGATGGTTTTGCAATAATAAAATCAACCCATATCAATATAGCGGCTGCGCAAAAGGCGAAAAGCCACTTCCTCCCTAGCGTTTAGCGCCAAAACCACTTTGAAGATTTTAACGAAACTTGCTTAAAGTCTTCTCCTTAAAGCCTTTTAACTATTCATACATGAACTATATCCCCGAGAAAAAGAAGGAAAAGGTTATGACGGTAAGAATATTTTAGATATTTGCGTATGACTCGAAAAGTATACCTTTTTCGCTGAATGCTCATTTAAAAGATAATTTAATTCCCTATGAAAAAAAAAAATCGATATCAAACTATTATTAGCAAAGATACAGCGCATTGAACATTGTAGTCATGTTTATATTTTCCTAAAGTAAAAAGAAAAAAAAATCATTTTTGGCCACGATTATCACTCTGTGCCACGATTATCTCTTGAACGGGTGAACTAATTCTATTTTTAACTTCAATTAATTCGATTTTTTAATACTATACTTATACATACAATAATTTATACCAAAGTTTCAATTGTGTTCATTTAATCGATATCGAAGCATTGCTGATTCAGCTAGTAATATACAAAGTTTTAATAATACTGATGATTCCGTAATGTAATTAAGCTTAAATTTAATCAATATTTTGATAAATACTCAAACTCATCTTTACTGCTGCACTGAGCACACACTATTTCAGTTTTAACCATAAACCACGTAAGAACAAAAATTAGAAAAAGAACGAATGATAGGTACGATATTATTTGAATTTCCCAATTAATAAATTTGATAAATACCTAAAATACAGCGGCATAATAAAAAACATGAATTTTTCGTGAGCACGTTATTCATTTTATCAGATAAAAGTCAGACAGAATCAGACAAAATATACTGTAACATAAAATTATATCGGGTTGAACGATCAATTTCCTAAGTTTGGAAATATTTCTGCAAACGAAAATAAGAGTTAATCTTCTTGCATTGGTCTTGTTTCTTCCAATAATGGATGCCATAGAAATAATATTATCCTTTTGAGGCAAAATAAAAAAAAAATCAAATCATGAGCAAGCAAAACAAACTGAGGAATTAAAGAAAAAATCATAAATAGACGTTTTCACGAAATGGCCAATAACATAAGTAACTAAAAAATTTTCAATTCTCAGAAAACACGTAGAAGGGGTTGATGAACGAATAGAGTGAGGGGATGAAAGTTCAACCACCGGATGAATATAATGAAAAAGCCCCAAGTGGCGCACTCTATACTCCAGTGCGCCTGCAGGAAGGTTAATGTCAATTTAAGCCAGGATACTACTCCAAAATAATAAGACATAGAAGAGTGGATAATACTCCAAAATACCCGTCGCAGACCCAAATAACGATTGTTCATTAAAGTTGAAACGGCTTCTTTCTTGTTTTAGATGTTATTGGATGTGTTCCAAACTAGTAGCAAAGGTAATATTTGTTTTATTTTATTTTTTTTTTTGTAGGACTTTTTATAAGGATTATTTTTATTAAAAAGATAAAATAATCACACTTGCAAATCTGTCTGAACTCCACTGACAAGAATATATATGTATATATATATATATATATATATATATATATATATATATATATATATATATATATATATATTTAATATAGCTAACTACTTCAAAATGCAAATACTTTGTTGGAATATTTGCAGTTTTTGAGGCATTTTAAAAAGCATTAGGTAGATTGTAGCTGTCGACTTCCTCTAGCTGTGATTGCTCGAGAGATAAAGAAACCTCTAAAGGGTTCTTGTCAGTAGAGGTCGGAAAGATAACTACCGGGTAAATTTTACTTTATAATAAAAAAAAAATCACTAAACATCCCAAGCAACTATTGACAAAATCAAGAAGAGATTATGTCAGTGAGGTGTAGGTAAGCAAAACACCTCTGGCAACAAGGAACCCGTTCCGATAACTGAATAAATGTTTTACGTGTGTTGTGGGTCAGCAACGCTTATTCTCGCATATTACTGAATAATATCAACGCTTATTGTGAATATGACCATTCTAAATCATTAAAATAAAATTCTCGGAAACGTTATGGGTTTGGATTTGAATTGTGATTGTGGCTGCCCATGAATGTTGGAGTAATGACACGGAAGCGTATGAAGAGGTATATTTGTAAATGATTTCAATATCGATCATTATTGGTTACTATAACATCAGTAATAATGCTTACAATGACTTAATCCTACAATCTCCAAACGAATAACGACGTGATTTTCATATCATAGAAAGGATTCTGGCGATATCTGGCTTGTATCTCTAGTACAAACAAATCAATAATGCCTTTCGTTTTATTGTCATGAAAAACTACACATTCCAATTAATTAATTTAAGTGGCCATAATTTTAGTAATAGTCATTTTATTACAATTCTTGTTATTTATTAGGTAATTCAGAGAACCTCTTCATTAGGATGTGACCTTATACAGCTACATTATAATATCCATTGTGATGTATATATGATGATGTCAGTTAAAGGACTTTATTTATTTATTTTTTAGCTATTTCGTAATATTTTTTTATATACAAAAGTCATTTTATAGTTATTGCTAAGATTATTTATTTTTGTTTAATTTTTATTAAAATCATTTACTTTTTTTTTAAATAATTGAAATATTGTAATTTTAACTTAAACTTTTTTTAGGCTGCGAAATTTTGGGATTATTTTTATTTGTTTAATTCAATAGATATGTAATCTCAATAGATTACTAGGTAAGGATGATTATCTCAAATAATTCTTAATGAATATCTTCAATGTCTTAACTGATTATAATATGAATAAAAAAACAAATATATGAAACTGATAAATTTTACGACTCCCGACGACATTGCCCAATTTACTATTGAAAGCCAGGGAAAAGAGCCGACTAATATTTGATAATTCTCCTCGTTATTCTTCACTAAACTCCACACGCGAACAGCGAACATGGTTTATCAAAAACTATAAGTATTCGATCACCCATTTCATGAAGCTAACCCCGCCAGCTGTGCATTCGTTGAAGAAAATCATAAAACTATGAAAGTCTCACGTCGAACTATATTGCAAATTAAATCTAATACACAAAGCAACAAGAATATGCAAAAAACCAAAACTATATTTGACGATTTTTTTTAAAAGCTTCTTCATAGAGCTTTAAATAAAATTGATTGATCACCCTTTAGAGGCTTATAATACTCTCTAAAGATTGAATCTTCTAAACTCAAATGTGCTATCTTAACGTAGGTGCATACCTTGGTCAGCAAAATCTATGATTGGCAATGTTTTTCCTAAGAGATGCACTCGGAACGAGAAATAAATTGTAACTGATGAAGCCATTATCTCTAAAGGAATCAATTTTTAAAGCTTGGCCATTGTATTAACTCACTAAGAAATAATAGTGGGAATCAATCCTCTAAGGATTAGTTTAAAACACCCAGAAGTAAATAACTCTATAGAAAATATTTTGATTTTGCCACAAAAAATGGACTTTTTTTTCTGAAAAAAACCTTGTCAAGCCCGATCTGCGAACCACAGAAAAATAATTTTGATGCCATCTTAATCACAATGAAATTAAAAATAAGATGTAAACTTTAAAAAGTTTTACGATTGATGCAGCACACGAAATTTTGAGGTGTCTATCCCGGAAAGAAAAACTGCCATTGTTTCTCACCTTTATTAACTACTTAAATAAAAGCTATGTTGCGCTTATGCGAGGAAGCAGGAGGGGTGATAGTTATTTTGGGTTCAATACCAAAAACTCTATCTTATTCAGGTTCTGAATATGATGAAATTTCGAGTTATTAGCTCAAAATAAATAAAAGCTAAAAAAAAAATTGTTGCACTTATTATTTATTAAGACAAAAATGATAAATTCAAATATATATATATATATACATATATATATATATATATATATACATATATATATATATATATATATATATATATATATATATATATATATATATATATATATATATATATATATATATATATATATACTTGAGACTAAAAAACCCAGCGCACTTTGAATTTCACTTAAAATATATGCAACTTAAAGAATGTTAAACAAATCAAAAATCTTAAAAAAATATTCAAGATCGTTTATTTGACTATCTATCATACTTTTTTTTCAATTTATTTTCATTCCAACCTCGCCTTTATGGCAGCCATCCGTATAGCGCTGTTATCAATTTTCGGATCATTTATACATGATTTCTTATCTTCGATACCCGGCGGCCTCCATCTTCCGACGGTCTTCCCGTTACTTGTCCTCTTCTATTCTATTATCTGGACTGTAGTGTGAGGTAGTCCCATCATTGCCTCCAGCCGTATATGAATTCATTGAACTGCAGGAAATTTTCTTCATTCACCACCGAGTCGCCCGTTACAAGAGAATTTTTAGAAATCATATGAAAAGTTGGGTGTTTTGAGGATTTATGGGGCAGAATTCAGCTCGTTATATTTTTCATAATCAGGGGCGAATAGTCAAGGTTTTGAACCTTTTAGGAACAGAGTTCAGCTCGTTATAATATATCCCTTTCCAAAATTTTTTTTAAAAATTCGGCTGTTTGGTGCTGTCTGAAGCAGAATTCAGCTCGTTTTAATTTCTGGACGTCATGCTAAGTTTTTAATTATTGTATTTTCAGCACATGTTTACCAATGATGTAGAAGTTCATGTGAGACCTGTTTGTATCCAGGATATCGCTTCTGCCGGGTTAAAATTTTTACTAATTTTTCTGTTTGTTAAAATTGTTGATTTCTTAATAATGTCATTGGTCTGTTTAAGTTGAAGCTAAGGCTTTCATTATATCTCGAAGTTAGTAGAGGCTTTCAAAAGGCATCGCAAGATCCTAAAATTCTACAAATATCGATCAATTGAAAGCCATTAGAATGAACAATTTTAAAAATTAAGTTCAAGTTGTGTAGTAAAAACATCCATTTCTACTGATCAAAGAGGGCGAAATTGTTTCACAGCCACTTATATCATGTAAGAACATGATATGCTTTTAATAAGCTTTTATTAAGTTGATTATTTTTTTTCACTCATTATATTATCTAGTATAGCTGTTGT
Source organism: Rhaphigaster nebulosa (assembly GCA_948150685.1). Classification (NCBI taxonomy): domain Eukaryota; kingdom Metazoa; phylum Arthropoda; class Insecta; order Hemiptera; family Pentatomidae; genus Rhaphigaster; species Rhaphigaster nebulosa. The sequence goes on from OX411307.1 coordinate 163,543,518, forward strand.
TGATTACAAAGGAAAATTGCACCGAGAAAAAAAATATGAGTGGCTATAATAATAATAATTTCGACAATGTTATTATTGAAAATCAAACATTTTTCCATGATTGGATTTGAAAGGCTCCTTACAAATGTAAAAAATAAAATATTTCCAATTAAATTGGTAAAATATTTCAAGTAATAAACTATTAATCAATGGTGAAAAAAAAATGTTTTATTTTTTTTTTTAATGTTTTTTTTGTGTGCCTTTCAACCACTGTGCGTCGCCCCGCCATTATCAGGACAGAAAAAAACAAGATCACAAATATGCAGACCAAATACAGCACATTTCACATCAGCAGTCTAAAAAAAGGCGCATCAAAAAGTGTACTTATTGGTTTATTGAATCAATACATTGTGGTCGAGACAATTAAAAATACGTTTTTGGCTAACTGTGAGCAGAGCGCGGGTCCCGTAATTATACTTTTTGTATAGATGGGTGTCAGAATGAGGTGAATAAAGCTTATATGGCTTGCTACTGGTTCTTGTTGCCCTTTCTTAAATATTAAAAGTATTTAATATGCTCTAAAAGTAATCACCTTTTATTTAATAAGTAAAATGATTCAAGATGAACGTTAAGGATACCGGTGTTATGTTAAAATGTCATAATTAAGATATTTAAGTACTCTTATCATTAATCAGAGTGCTCTTATTAAGTACATATTAGAGTATTGATATTTACTAATTTCGCTCATCATTATACTAATTTCGTTTTTATTTTCTTATTGCTGAAATTCTAGAAATCATCTAGTCTTTTGTTTCATTTTTAATAAAATAATAAAATTCAGTCACATAAAAGAGACCTAGGAATAACGACCTCACCGATATATTATTTTAGATCATTACTCCTTGGAAGTCAGAAACTTGAGATACCATATCTCTCAGTGGTGACGTTTACTATCCATGTTCCTCTCTTCGGACCAGAGATACGCTGGTCAAAGTGTTCCATATCCGCTGGAAGTTTATCAGTTGTAAATACAATATTAGCGTTATAAAAGTATTTGTTTAAGTACAGGAGTTATAAAATTGATGGATTAAAAGTGAACTATTAAAATTATTAAAATCAGTAGCGGATTTACGCACAGGTAGACTAGAAATTTGTCTGAGAGCGGCAAAATAAGGGTGAAATTAATTTTTAGAATCAAAAGAATTTGTAAGTACAAGAAAAAAAAACAGCTCAATTAAGCACACATAAATGTAAAAATTGTCTTAATTTAGTTTTTAACAAGAATATAATAATTATTTTTGGAGATAGGATGGCTGGAGGTGACAGCATTATCTGCCATGCCTGTGGGCGGCACAAGAAATACAACAAATTCGCCACTGAACAAAAGGTTAAAATCAGCTATTGACAGGATGTCCAGCAGCCTTGAATTACTTGAAGACCGGAGATTATGCTTGAATTTTTCAGTTTAGGGAAAAATCGGAAATTATGCTTGAAAAACAGCCTGTAATCGGGAATTTTTAGTTTTTAGTCTAATAATTCTATTTTTCCATCAGTACTTAGCAACAAATGTATAAAATATTGAGAAGAAGGTTGATGTAGTTGTTCCCCTTACCATCTCTAATTCCACGAAAGCTAGAAAAAGCTTCCTTCCCCTAACTTCGTTCATCAGTCCCTCTCTCTCAAACACGTACTCGTTCTGTGTTCTGTCTCACCTTACCGGGTCGCTAAGTAAAATAGGGATGTTATGGAAAGGTAAAATAATGTATTAGCTCTAAACAGCTCCGAGTTTTAATGACACCCGATTTACACTCGACTTCTTATATCTTCGCGGGTTCATCCTCGCCCTTAAGGCCGATGGGTCGGCCGGTGATCCACCGTCGCGACGGTGGGTGACAAGAATAAGAGGTAGCCAGGATTAATTTTATTACAATAATTATGATTATTTTGCTTTGTCATGTAAAATAAGTTTATGAATATAATTGTGGTGAAATTTTATTTATACTTGAAATTATTTTTGTACTGTATTTTCTAGTTGTTTTTATTTTTGGCGATGCGTTGAGCCCTCTGTGTAACAAGTTAATTAATAATTTTTCATTATCAAACAGGAATAATTATAATTATTCAAATTCATTCTCAAGTCTGAATTTTGCATTTTATTATTAGACGACCAAATACATTTTATAGTCCCAATTTTGTTTTAAATTTAATCCAATAAATTGGCGAAAAGCGCCTTGAATTTTATAGTTGAAAATGCTTTAAATCCTTTAATTATGCTTGAATTTATTCATGATATTTTGCAAGACACCCTTTATTGAGGTTCCTGAAATAGGTATAGGTTGTTTGAAGGCTACTCATTGCATGATCATATGATACACAATTTTGCTAAGGCTCATTTTTTGGTGGATAAAAGTAACATGGAAGAAATGGGTAGAATAAATAATGGTATTAGCACGTGCTGATAACTATGGGAAACCTTAAGAATTTTAGGAAAATAAACATCAGCTAGCCCGAAGATTCTATGACGAAACCACCAAAACCAATGGGAAAAAAATGTGTTTTTTAAATAGTTGTTAGGCATCATTAAAAAATCTATGTTATTGATAACAAAAAAAAAAGATATAAAAAACGTAGAGAAATACAAATATAATGTAAAAAATACAAAACATGAAATGAGAGTAATTAGACAGTGAAAATACAAATGTATCGAGGAGGGCTTGCGACACTAAGAAACAATAACTTCAAATATGCTAATAATCAATGGCAGAGATGTTAGTTTATATGTTACTTCGGAGGGACTGAGAGGGTACTTGATATGTCCTTTTTCTTTTTCTTCCTTTGATTTTATTTATTATTTACAATTACAATATGCTTAATTTAACAATAAAAATATATATAGGTATATTTACAAATTCCTTTTATTACTCAGGCGTATTTTAAGGTTAACATTTATTTACAAAGTCCACTGTGTGCGGGGGGTTTGATTATGGCTATAGTCTTTACTTGTACAGGGTGTACCACAAGCAGATAACAATATTCAAGGGGTCGAATGCCCTACTCAACTGCAAAAAGAAATAGTATCTATCAGATCCTAAAATGTTTTTTATCTGAGAGAAAATGGACATTTTTCTTTTTCCTCAAAAACAATGTTTTGTGAAAAATAAAAACAACGATACATCGTTTTTCTGCTAGGATAAAGCAAAACCTGATCACGGATTTGTAATCTACGTTAAATTTCCTATTAGGAAACGATGTTTAATATAGAAAATTTATTGGGAAATTTTCACTTTTCTTGAACTTTCCACCAACATTCGGTATAAAACTCCAACTTCACCAATAATCCCAAGGAATAATCTTTGGAATCGTACTTCCTCACTGATATGGTTTAACCAGATGTGGAGGCCACTTTAATTTTGAAATGGATGCATAATGTTTTGTTTTTTTAATACGATATTTGTAGGTCTTTAAAAAGTTTATTATTATTATTAATTAGCACAACAGTTCTTAAAGAACCTGGGCATCAGAAACAAACTTTCGCCAGGGTTCCCTATCGACACCCATTCTTCTCCATCTTCTTATAGCTATACGGCTAAGGTCGTCTTCGACGTCGTCGATCCGCCACAGCCGGGGCCAAACCTTCGGCGCTCCCCTCCTGGGCGGTCGTAGAGTAGTCTCTTTGGCAACCTCCCTTCCTCCATCCTCACTACATGGCCTAACCATTTGAGGCGGTACCTTTTAATAGTGACCACGATGTCTTCATTGTTGAGGAGCTCATATAACTCAAAGTTTTTCCTTATTCGCCACTGATTATTTATTCTCTTGGAATCCTATACTTTTCTCAGGACCTTTCATTCCCAGATTGTCAGCAACTTCTCACTTTCCTTCGTCAAAATCCATGTTTCATTCCCGTGGGTAACCACGTCTTATAATAGTTTTATAAACGATTGCCTTCGCGTCCCATGACAGTTCCTTTGATTTTAATGTTTTTGCTACTGCATAAAAAAACTTGTTGCCGGCTGTAGTTCTGGCTTATTAAAAATTCTGGATTATTAAAAAGTTTATTAAAAAATAATAAAATAAAATTTAAATAATTCTAAGTATTCACGACAGAATAAAGGACATTAAACTACACTAGAAAACACTTAAGTAAACATTTTCTTCTTAAAAAAAGACATTAATAACAATGGAATCAGTTTAAAGTTCAAACTGTTTAATAACAAATATCATTATTAATAATGAATTCAAATGAACATTTTCTCCGAATAGCAACTCATAGCAACGTAAACGTCTCACTGTGGGCGAAATGGTCAATCTAGCGTCGTTTAATTCAATTTTCAAAGTATTTAATTGCGCCAAAATTGTGTTTCTATCGATTACTAATATCCCACTGAACTTTTATATCGATTCTATTTTGATTGACATGATCCAGTTGAACAGCTCTGAGCTGTCAAACACAACATATCTTTCAGCCGGTGCCTCACTAAGACAAATATTTGTTGAGACAAGTGGTTTTATTTATAGTTAGAGGTATGTATTAATTTAAAAAATGTTTGTTTGTGACCTGTGCTTATGTGTTGTAGAAAAAAATATGGTTAAAGTTGACTATACCACTAACTGCTTGAAATAGGCCAAAATAAAACTTCCGTGGACCGGAACTTCTGATATTCGTGGGTATTCGCGCTAGAATATTTTTTTTTAAATTACTATGATGTCTTGTGATTGTAAAATGTCCAAATCATCTGCAGCCACCTGCAACTTTACATAATATTGCATTTTTTAGGAACAATGTCCGTGCTCAGACGAGAAGTTTATTTACTATGGCGCAACGAGCCCGTGCCTACTAAAACATTTTCTGCCGTTGAAAGTCATATATTTAATAATATAATTAATATCAAAATGTATGATGATAATGAAATCTTTCTAATAAGCAAAAAAATTAGAAATTTTGTAGCAAAATTGGCTGAGAAATGGAAATTCAACCATAGAAGCAGCCACAAGTTTGAAGAAAAAAACAAGGAGTGGTTAGACGGTCAACTTTTATTAGTTAATCCACTGACTAATCGTGGAAGACCCGATAAGATGTTCGACGAATGTTCCAACAAAACGAAATTAAGTAAAGTTTCTCAAATTGTTAAGGAAACACCTCACAGTGAGCTCGTAGTAGCTACAACGTGCTGTTTATACAAAGCAGGAAAACGAAGTGCGTCGGAACTTGTTTCAATGGCTAATGACGAAGGTACTGCAAAAGAAGTTAAATCTTTTTTGGGATCAAATGCAAGCCTTCCGATTCCATATACACCAGACGATGCTCTGGCATTATTTTTAGATGGTAATTATATCAAGCATTCATACAAGTTGATGCAAGCTGGTGCAAAAAGTCGGAATGACAACATATATCCAACGTACGACACTTTGCGTACTGCAAAAAAAAAAAAATGTTATCCAAATGGAGTCCAATTTATGAACTATTCAGCTGAAGTGCCTTTACAACATATGGTACAACATAGATTCAGTAATTCCGAATCGGAATAAAAAACTGTTATTACAATTGTTATTAGTATTGTTATTTTTTTCATTATAATTAAATTTTTGTTATGAAAACAACTGAAGTAGTTATTTCAACAAAAAAAAAAAAAAATGTTAAAAAAACTGTTTTTAATATAAAAGTATTTATATATATATATATATATATATATATATATATATATATATATATATATATATATATATATATATATATATATTTTTAACCCAAAAGAATGTGAAACATTAAATATATTAACTTTATAATGTTTTCCTGAATGAAATAAACAATGTCTAAAATATGAAAAAAAGTTGCAACTCTCACAAAAAATAATATATATATATAAATATATTTTTAAATTTTTTTTTTATTTAACATTGTAGCTTAATCTATTTCCAACTAAAAAAAAAATATTACACACAAAAATTTTTTTTTCTCTAAGCGCTATTAATTAAGATGAGCCTTTTCGCCCACTGTGCGTCTTAGGGATTTGTGAATAGATTTGGATATTCTTGTTGCGCCAGCCGACACTTGCCTCTGGCAGCACCATAACCATAAATTAAGTCAACATATTCTTCAGATGAGTTGCATTCTCACTCTTGACTAAAACTTATAAACAATAGCCTGCAACATTTTCAAGATTATATATATATATATATATATATATATATATATATATATATATATATATATATATATATATATATATATATATATATTTGAGAGTCTGGCTAGAGCCGGTGACAGAGGCACATCGGGTCCACGCTTCTCTTCTCTAGGTTGGCTTAAAGGCATCGGATTGATTTCAAAATTTGCATGGGTATGGACTCAAAGACGAGAGATTGATGTAGGAAATTTCACAAAAATCGACCAAAGATGTTGACTAGGAATAGGAGGCAAAGAAAGCGGCGAGTGGCCAGGACCAGGGTCTTCTTATCTGAGGTAGGGTTCCAACCTGAAGACCCCCTTCCCACCTCTTTTCGGTTGCAGCGGCTCGGCCAAAGTGAGTGTCAACTCATCAATCCATGCCACTGACGTCTGTCATCGAAGGAGCCAGGCTTTTATTTTAATTTGTAATTTATAAACATTAATCACTTCTTTTTGTCATTTTTATTTTATTAATTTTTTTTTTTTTTAGGGACGGAAGTGTTTAAATATTGCTATCCATTTGCATGCGTATATTTTTGTATTTTAATAATCAATTTTATATTCCATTTATAGATGTTATAGATTTGATAGCTATTCTGATATCAGATATTCTATTGAGGGATTGTAGAACTTGATGTAGTCTTTAAAGATTATATAGATTGTCTGTCCTATATAGTAATGCCTCTAACTGTGATAATGATAGCGATGATAATGCACCGATAGGTTTGGCGTAATACAGATTTATAAAGTTGTTAAGTTGGTGCTTTTTTTTTTTTCTTCTCTCTCTAAATAGTGAATGCATCCTCTTTTCCAGTATTAAACAAATGGCTATATCTATATGTATAGGTGGATTGGCGCGCACACACACACACACACACACACACATATATATTTATATAATAATTAAAGTGTTGTTACACTATTTATTTATATTTTACCATATTTATATAATTTATCTATATATATTTTAACGTATTCATTTATTTTCTTTAACCTATTTATATACTTTTTAACCGATTTTGATATTACAGCCTATGTATATATTTTTTAACCTATTTAGATATTATAGTCTATGTATATATTATTTTTAATTATTCATACATTTTTTAACCCTTGTATGTATTCTTTTAACCTATTTCTATATTATAGCCTAGATTTTTATTTGTTTTTAAATCATTCAAATATTTTTTTAACCCATGTATATACTTTTTAACCGATTTTGATATTACAGCCTATGTATATATTTTGTTAACCTATTTATATATTTTTAACCCATAAATATAGTTTTAACATTTTTATTTTTCTTTAGCAAACTCAAATATTTTTAACTTAGTCATTAATTTTTACCTTATTTTTTTTTCTTCTAGTCTTTGCATACTTAATATTGTTCAAACATATATATATATATACATTTATGTTTTATCTGATTAGTGGTTGTTTATTCAACTTTCAAATGTTTTCGATTACTTATTACTATGACATACAGGTGTATTAGCCTCACTAAGTATTAGTATATTATTGCTATAACAGAAGACCGACACAGTTCCAGAGAGGTGGAAATAGGTCAGGCAGTATGGGTTCTGAGTTCTGGTGGCCCGGTCCAAGAAGCAGTAGTGGCTTCTGTGATGTCTGTGGCTGCCGCGGAAAGCGGCGAAAAAAAGTTCGTCAAGGTGGAGTGGAATGACGATGAAGACCAAGTATTGGGCAAAACAGTCTTTATTGATGACGTATTTCCACGTTTGCCCAAGTTCCCACGGACAATCAAGGTGACTGATGAAAAATTAAAGGAAAAGAAACAAGATCCTGCCTCAGGATCCAAGGATAAAGTTTATTCCATATGTGGGCTAACCTTTAAAGGCGATAGAGGTCTCGGAGCCCATACAGCAAAGAAACATCCCAGGGAGGCAAACACCAACAAATTAAGGAGTTTGCTAAATAACGAAAGGAAAATCAAGAATGGAGAGGATGAGGCTAATAGCGCTAAAGAGGAAATGGTAAGATGGTCGGCTGCCTTCCAGAATTTGTTAATGATAGTAATCTCAATACTGCGGATATCTTCAAAGCGGTGGGAGAGTTTTTGAATTTCCTTAAAATTATCAATACCGAATTAACTGGCCCACAGCACCCTGCCATTAAATTTTACAGAATAAGGAAAAATAATAAAAACTATATGGTGCAGGTAAAATGTCGAATCCGCAGCGAGCTAACAAGGCGGATAGGAGCCCTCGGCAAGTGCAGTACCAATACGAGGTCGCTCTATAATTATTATAACAGAAGAAAAAAAGTGGTGCAAAATATAATGAATGCCGACGCTTCTAAGCAATACCCTCTGATGGCAGCCGATATCGAGACTCATTTTAGGAGCCTCTTTGAAAATAATAATCTCAGCAAACGTGCGGATTACGAAAAATGCGCCCCGTTGCCAAATCTAATGTCCACAGATGTCAAATCTGTGAAAAAATCCATCAAGTCAACATCATTGGAAACATCGCCGGGACTGGACGGAGTACTAATCCGCACAATCAAATATTTTGATGTGTCTCAGATCATTGAATTAACAAAGTAGATAACCTTCAGCAAAAAACAAAGAGGCTTCATCAAAGGCCTACCGGGAACACACATCAGCGCTAGAATCATCGACGCAATCATAAAAGACACCAAACATAAGAAAAATGATTGCGCGTTGGTATTTCTTGACGTGGTTGGAGCTTTTGACAACGTTGGACTCGAGCACATTGTTAGCTAACTCGAGGCAAGAGGAGTGTCACCCGATTTGAAAAACGTGATTGCTGCTCTCCTGGGCACGAACAAAATTAAAATCAGTGTCGGAGCCCACTTTACTAGCCAGATCAGGGTGCTGCGAGTAGTACCCCAAGGTGGACCTTTGTCGCCTTCGCTATTCAACCTGGCCATAGATACTATGTACCGCGACCTGTGTGAACAAGATTTCTCCAAGCGGTTTGGTTATAAGAAGCGACCAAGGTGTGATCTTCACAGGATTCGCGGACGACCAGACTGCCTCCTGGTCTTCTCTCTTGCGCGACAAGGGTGCTGCAGAGAGAATTGTTAATAGCATTCAGAGGATACTCGAAGAAATTGGTCTGGCTATAAACCCACAAAAAAGTGTGGGAATAGTGATGAATAAAGGAGAGCTGCAATCGACAATACTATCCCTTGAGAGCAGGGATGTCATCCAAATTGCGCAAGCAGATGATACCGTTAAGTATTTAGGATGTTCATTCTCGGGAGAACTGATATTTAACGAGGACACGGTGACAAAATTAAATAGCAGGCTCGATAAATTAGTGAGCTCTTGCTTGCTCAAACCGGAGCAGAAAATCAATGTTGTCAACCAATATCTGTTCTCGGAACTTACATATCATCTCCAGACTGCGCCCCTTGCAAAGAAACGCTCTTCGATATTAGAGGTAATTGATATAAATATCCGCAGGAGCATTAAGGCCATCATCGGATTCTCCGCTAACATCTCAACGGCGATGTTATACGCACCGAGGAGGTATAGAGGGTGAGGACTGATTCGCTGTCAATGGGAGGCTCCGTTACAGCATAGGTCAATTGCCCAGCGACTGCCTAATTTGCCAGGTGCCCTGTTCCAGTCCACATATAATTACGAAACGGAAATATCGGAATGTGCCGAAAGACTGAATGTTGACCAGGGTTACTGTAGTGTGAGAGCACTACGACAGTCGCTGCGGGAAAATGTGTTTGAAGGATGGGCCAATTGTAGGTGGCAGGGCGTTGGTGTTCGCCATTCATAGAGACTCCGAAAGGCAACAGATACATCTGCGAGAAGCAAGTTCTTTCAGGGTCGGAATGGTCCAACGCCTTGAAACTAAATATTAATTACGCATTCCTGCGTGGAGCACTAGGAGCCAGCGGACAGCAGAGAGAAGTTGGGTCCCTCTGAAATACCATCCCATGTGCTGGGAAAATGCCCCAACAATTCCCTCCTCATAACACGCCGGCACCATAAGGTTAAGCATGAATTAATAAGGCTCCTCCGAGAAAAGGACTTCATCTGCTTTGAAGAGGTCTATTGTGTTGAAACGGACGGGTCCGCGAGATATGCTAATAGTGTCGCATTCCCAAGGACTGGAAGGGCAGCATTGGTCCTGGATCCAACCGTACGATTTGAGGGAAACGATCAGATGGAGTGGAAAGGGAAAATGCATATATGAGAAATGTATCCCTTTCCTAAAAGAAATATTCCGCGAGACCTTCGAGATCATCTCGTCCGCGAGAGAGAGAGAGTTCACCATGAGAGGCCTCAGGTTTGGGTCTCGCGGAACAATACCGAATAGAACAAGGAGCTTTTTAGAAGACCTAGGTGCTAATGTTGAAGATATTGTGGTGTTGGCCGAAAATATTATTCTGGACTCCTTGGGGATTATCCGCCATCACCTGCATGGTAATTAGATTGGTCTATTTATCATTTTGGATTTTATCTTTATTTTTATTTATTTTGTTTGTATATGTACATATATTTATTTTTTATTTTTCCTGTTGATCTATATATGTGTGCGTTCAAATTTTGATGTTTGATTAGATCCATAAGTTTTCCAATAATCTAGAAGTTGTGTACTAGATTAGGAAAGGGTTGATTTTTAACTGGAAGAGAGAATTATGGAGAAAGAGAAGGTAGTTGGATGGATTAAAATAAACAAAGAAAGAAAAAAAATGTAATGTAATCGAATAAAGATCAAAATGCTAGGCCATTTTGTTTCCTCTTTCCTAAGACAAAATTTATAAAATCATCCATTTTATCATTAAAGTTCAAAGCATTTTCAGTTTTTATGACCTCAAAAATTTCTATTCTTAAAAGCCAAATAAAGTGTGGTTGAAATTCTACCAATAGAAAACAATATTTAGAAATAATCAATGGTTCCATTACTTGATTAGAAAAAAATATTTATAATTTCTTTTGAAAAAAAAAAGTTGCAACTTGTAGCAGCTAATTGCGAAATTAGGACACTTGAAAGTAGAATTGATGTTAATTTAAATGCAGGAATGTACACGAATCAAAAGTAATCAATAAAATCTTCTTAATTGTTTGAAGAAGAAAAAAAAAACAACTTAGCACTCACCAGAGGTTCTATGCTTAATTAAATTAAGTATAGCATTTCCAAGAAAATTGTAATCTTTTCCAAATCAATTGTCACCTTTTCCATTTCAATTGTAACCCATTCCAAATCAATTGTCACCTTTTCCAATTCGATTGGAACCTTTTGCGTTTCAATTGTAACCCAACCGGACATGAATTAATTCTATTTTATTTATTTTATTAATGAAAAATAATTATTTTAATTACAATAATGACTTTTGAAATAATTTTTTCATAATCTTCCGAGATTTTCTTTGTTTATTAGATAATTGATATTAAGTGTTTATTTCAAGTAGTTTAAATTTTTGAAATATATTGTTGTTTATTTATTTTTAAATATTTATTATTTTTTGTTTATTTTCAACTATTTATTATTTATTTGGAGGGAGGGATGGATTTCATCGATTTGGTGATGGCTCATTAGGTTTTCGAAGTTGTTAATGTCAAATTCATTACCGAAATTTTGTTCGACCACGAGTATTTCTACTTAATTATTAGTTTTCAACATTCTTCGGTATAGGCATCGTTTACTAGGTTTTCAAAAGCGCTATTTCCGAATTTATTTTCGGATTTTTGCATGCTCATTTCGATTTTCCGTTGCTGTTGAAGCTTTATGGATCGTTTATTGGGTTTTCGAGGGTCCTAATTCAATTTTTCGAATTTGATTTTCTATCGCACATGCGCATTTCACTTTTCTATTACTGTTGAAGTTTTTATGATATAGGAATGGTTTATTACTTCTAATTTAATTTTTTAAATCAGATTTTCGATTGCGCTTGAGCATTTTGCTTTTCCGTTACTGTTGAAGTTTTCTATGATATAGTAATCGTTTATTAAGTTTTCGATAGTTCTGATTCCATTTTTTTAAATTCAACTTTCGATTCCGCAAGCGCTTTTCAATTTACTGATACTGTTGAAGTTTTCTTTAACACAGAAATCATATATTCGGTGTTCGCGTGTTTTGATTGCTTATTTCAAATTTTATTTTTTATGAAGCATATGAATTTCATATTAAATTTATAATAATAATAAAAGGCTTAGCAAACCCGAAGGTTCGATGCCGATACCACCAATCACTGTCTACAAACCTCAATCCACCGATTACCGTCCAAAATCAAATCCATAAGATCACCCTTAACAAAATCCACCCACCTGCGTTTGGGAATTCGAAATTCTCGATAAAAAATTCAATTCAAAAAAAGGAATCAGAACCTTCGAAAACCTAATAAACGATCCCTATATCACAGAAAACTTCAACAATAACGGAATAACGAAATGTGCATGAGCGATCAATATCCCGATAGTAAATTTGAAAATATAGTCATTGAAAACTTAATAAACGATACCTGTACCAAAGAAATGTCAATTGTATTAGTAATTCGAAATGCGCATACTCGATAAAAAATTCAATTCAAAAAACGAAATCAGAACCTTCGAAAACCTAATATACGATCCCTATATCATAAAAAACTTCAACAGTAACGGAAAAGTGAAATGCGCATGAGCGATCCAAAATTCAATTCAAGAAATGGAATCAGAAACCTTAAAAACCTAGCAAACGATCTCTATATCATAGAATACATCAACAGAAACGGAAATGCAAAATCCGCATGCGCGAACGAAAATATTAATATTTTCGAATATATTAAATTTGGAAATAGCGTCCTTGAAAAGCTAGTAAACGATGCCTATAACGTTATATTTTTAATACTAATAATTCTGTAGCAATGCTCGTGACCGAACAAAATGTTGGTAGTAAATTTGACATTAGCAACTTCGAAAACCTAATGAACCATCACCAAATCATGAAATCCATCTTCCCCCCATTCCAAATAGATAAAAAATAATAATTATTTAAAAATAAATAAACAACAGTATATTTAAAAAATTTAAACTACTTGAAATCAGCACTTAATATCAACTATCTATTAAACGAAAAAAATGTTGGAAGAATATGCCAACATTATTTAAAAAGTCACTATTGTAATTAAAATAATTATTTTTCATTAATAAAATAGAATTAAATCATGTCCCATTGGGTTCAATTGAAATGTAAAAAGTTACAATTGAATTGGAAAAGGTGGCAATTGAAATGGAAAAGGTGACAATTGATTTGGAAAAGGTTACTATCGGATTGGAAATGCTAGAGATATTGGTGTATTTGTCACAGTTATATTTAGTATTAACACAGTATAAGCAAAACGTATATTAAAATCTATATTTAAAAAAAAAGTATGAATCGCTTCTTCTGATATGTGACTTTACTAATTATAATTTAACCCCTTCCTCAACTTAGAGAAGCTATTTTTTTTCTTTTTACACAACTGTTGATTATTGTTTCCTTACAAGTTTCTGCATTTTTAATAAGTAAACCATTTGCTAGGAATAAATATACTTTATTTGAAGACATTAAAATTAAGAAATGGAAGAAGACATTAAGAAAATGGTTGCATTTGTTGAATGTCCAACAGTTTTAAAATAAAGAAGAGGTTTTTCTGATGATAGTGATTTGAAAATCTCAAAAATGACTTTTTAGAAGAAACTGCGTTCTTACTAAGCAGGGCATCCTGGTGTTCTAAAAGTGACTACACGCAGTATGCTGACTGAACTTTTGGAACACCTTAGCTGGAGGCTCTCATGTTTTAAAAATAGGATATTGAGATGAATGAATGAATATGTATTATAATTTCATAAGAATTACTGAGATGAATGGCCTTCTAGAGAGTCTGAGGATTTGAATGGTTAATAATATTGAAATAGAAAATATATGAAATAATTTCAAAATGAAAGATAAAAATACAGTTAGTTGAAATATAATGAGATTACCTAAAACTACTTAATGAAATTCGAAAATACAGTAGAACATATTTCATTCCGCATTCTTTGACTCACAATAGATATAAATACCTGTAGGTTTTTCAAATCCTTATGAGAAGGTTTCTGGTGGTAAAAAGTGCATATCAATATGTTATCTTGCTGCTTGTTAAATATAAATATAGGAGTCAGCACAATTTAAACTATTTTAGAGTGAGACTCTCCCAAAGTGTTTGTCTATACATTTTCCTATATGCTGTTTTATTGTTATATTTAATATATTTTTCTTTCAGGTCCAAGAATTATATACACAAAAATACTCCAATGTTCCAGAAATTCCTATTATCTTCGTAGATCATCTGGCTCCAACGCAGCTCTTCTAGGAGTGTAGGTCATCCGCTGTGCCTTTGTAGGTCATCCCACTCCACAGCTTGTCTTCCAGAAGTGTGCTATTTTCGTAGGCAATCCGGTTCTACTGCATGTATTCCATTCTTTGGAAAAAGAACAGCAGCGAGGTAAGAATTATTTTTAACTAAATATTCTCTAATATTTCTCTGAAAAATACTTACAATTAGTATAATTTCATAAAGTTTATTGAAATTAGTATCATATTACATTAAGTATGCCGAACTATAAAAAAAATAAATTGTAAAAATAGTTCAGGTTTGAACTTGAACTTTATTTAGTGTATCAATTTCACACCTGGGATTGCTTAAATATTGGAAATACTCATATATTCAAAACATTTTTGGAAAAACTTAAATTCAAAGTTTCTCTTATATATATTTACTTATAATTATTGGAATTTATTCTACTTTTTTTTCAGTTTTTTATTTAATATCTAAGTGGGAGTAGGTTTATATCTCATTAAAAATATTTTTTTTATTGTTTTAGGCGTATTGGTTATCTTGTATAGTTTTCAGGAATTATTCTTTTTACCATTTTTAATACTAGTTCCGAAATGCCAATGCAATATGGCATGAGGGATCAAGATCTTAAGGTGAGTTTACAGCTTTGCCAAACAATGGCAAGCCCAAACATGTATAAATGATTAGCTACCAATATAAATACTCCAAATACTGTGCAAGCCAAACCACATACCCCATTCACATGCTTGAGCCTCACTTTTGATGAAATTACAAGTGTTTTGAAATTAGTCGAATGTGTATGACAGTAAACAGAGGCGATTGTTTTCTAGGCCTTCCTTAGATATAGATTTAACAATAATTTCTATGAACAACTATGGATTGCCAAAGGGAGAATGCCTGCTTGAGCGGGATATATCCTAACAAATTATTATCCTCACGGATTAAAAAAATAAACGTGTGATGATTAAAAATTATTGGTATAAGTGATCTGTTTTTGATAATGAGTAGAAATCAATGAAATAAAAAATTTTATTCCTTCAGTAGCAATAATAACAGATTAATATTCACAGTAGAAAAAGCTGTTAATAATATACTTAGGTCCCTGGATACAGAAATCTCTATGGAAAATAATAAATTACATAAAAAATAGACAAAAAGAATGGTTTTAGTAATGGATTGTTAAACTTTTTTTACAATCACCCCAAAATTCAGATATTGCAAAAAAAATTATTTACAGAAGCATTAAACTAACAGATAAACTACGAAACTAAACATACATAATATATCAAAGGAATTTTCTATCCTATAGATGTTTGGAAATACTCAGCATTTCATCTACAGTAAGGCTCTAAGATCTTGTGTCCAACCACCTTGTTGGAGTGACACTTTGGAACTAATATCCTATTTTCTTTTATTGTTAAATTATAATTTTGCATTACTTATTTATGACTTATTTTTAATATTTGATTTCATAAAATTGTATTATGGTATGACATTATAAAGGGTAACTGGAAAAGAGAGAAAAAAAAACAGGTAAGAGAATATGATTTAATGATAGTACTATTATATAGTGAATTGAAAAGAAAAATGTATCTGTACATAGTGTTGATAATGGATTGATAAGTATGCAGTGTTTTAGTAACCCAATTTATTTGGGGAGTATGGATAATAAATAATGTATTTCTCTCACTATTTCCTTATTGGTATAACGGGAAAAAATAAGATTTCTTTTAAAAAATAATTATTAGTATTAGGATGAATCATGTTATTTAATTTTGGATGCCATAAATAACTTATAAGATTTCCAGTGTAAAATGTTCCTACTTACGTGCAGTATGCCTGTTTAATTTTTAATATACTCAAAGTAAGAGTTATTGGTCAGTCATCTGTGTTAATCTCTCCATTGATAAATTTATATTATGTAAGCTTTTTGCTCCATTCACCATCTAAAATAATACCTATATCAAAAAAATCCGCTAAATTAATTTTTGTGATCATTTGGGAGTTTAATCCATGATAGAATCCCTATAATCAGGGCTGTAATTAGGATTTTTGCCAGGGCAGCAGGCTTAATTTTGCTGCCTCTTATTTCATGCAGTTTTATTTCTTCTATTTTACATAAATTTAGCTATTACAAATTTATTATTATCAATTACAACTTATAAAATTATTTTTGATCTGGGCCATAGTTCCTGCACTCTTTGGACATTGAATGTCGTTATTTTATTTTATTATTATCGTTATTTTATTATCATACACTTTTTTAGACAATCATCTCTAATGCATGACCATCTGCATGTTTGATCATTGCATTCCAAAGCTATAAATTTTTACTGATTTTCTTTATACAGTGATATTTCATTAAAAAAATTTTTATTTAATTAAAAAAAAAATACATCATTTTCATTTATAGGTTTTAATTTCTTTACATTTGTATCCTAAATATTAATAAAGATTCAAATTAATTTGTAGCAGAGTGGTTGAGCTGGACACCGATTGGTAGAACCACTCACGTATTCAAATAGTATTAGCCACTGGGTCACATTCTGTGTACAGTACAATCTCGTTAATCCAACATATATGGGACCAGGGGACTGCTGCATTACTGGAAATAAAGGGGAAAATAGGTATGAAAACAAATAAATAATATGAACATATGTTTTTAAAAATATATTTTATTTACAAATTGAGTTACATTATTAGTGCACATGATATATAAAACAGTTCCATTAAAAATAAATTATATTTTATGTAATAATATTACTTGGAAAAATAATCTAAACACTAACATGAAAACAGACAAGCAATAACCAGCAACACGCCTTCAAGATACTGTGCTAATCTGACAGAACACCAATTTGTTTCGGTAGTCTATGTATTTTTTTTTACCACTTCACTATCGTCGTCATCACCATTGTAGTCATAAACATCTTCAACGTCGATGTACTCATCATTGTCATGCTCTTTCAGGTTGACTTCTTCCCGACAAGACCTGCCCTGAGGAGTTGGCACTTGGAGGCGCTCTCATTCTGGAGATGCCTGTAGTGGCTGGGGCTAAGGACGTGGGCGATGAGGGTCCCTCAGTAGCATATGGTGCACTCGCACAACTGCAATTTAATGGACGTGCAAATGGCCTCATATCATCCTTATCACAAACCTCTGCCTTATCTTTTTTGAAAATCACTTCAATATCATGGTCGTCGTCGCCATCATTATATTTATCGTTGACGTCCTCATCATTGTCGTCATGCTCTTCCCGACAAGACCTGTCCTGAGGAGTTGGCACTTAGAGGAGGGGCTCTCATTCTGGAGACGTCTGTTGTGGCTGGGTCTAAGGACGAGGGCAACGAGGGTCCCGCTGTTTCATCCTTCTCACAAACGTCTGCCTCATCATTTTTGACAAACACTTTAGTATCTTCTTCGTCGTCATCATCATCATTGTCTACATGTTCTTCCAGGTTGACTTCCTCCTAACAAGACCTGCCCTGAGGAGTTGGCACTTGGAGGAAGCGATCTTATTCTGGAGATGCCTGTAGTGGCTGGGGCTAAGGATGTGGGCCACAAGGGTCTCGCTGTTGGACAATCTTAATATATTTGGACTAATCATACTAATCCTATATAAATTCATCTTCATCCCTTATGTACCAGTCCATGTATATATGTTTTAAATTCAGATGAATTCAATTATATGTTTTTAAATTAATTAATGAAACGGTAAATATGGCCATGTGATGTTGCTCAAGTGAAAAGTATAATATATCCATCTGTAAAAAAAAGTTAGGTTCAAATTATTTAAATTAGATGTCTGTCACCAATTATTTAATTATCAACGTTATCACCTTTGAAGGCACATATGTTTCATATGTTGTTTTCGCATTTCAACATCAAGTTGTCCTCTCCCCCCTTCTTCCCTCTCAAACAACTGAAACAAATAGTAATATCTAATTTACAATTCTTCAGTAAAACCTATATTAATTTATTAAGCTCCTATACCAAGTATTTTAAACATGTGACCCACTGGGAACTGATTTGCGGCCATTTATAGTATACAATATCTCTAGTGCGAATACTGGAGGGGGGCCATTCCATGTCAAATCAACACAGTGATTTGCCATTACCTCTTCCAATTTCAATAAAATTTTACAGGAAGGTTGTTATATATAGATTAAGAAAAGTACCCAGTTTTATTAAATTATTTCTATTTGTTAGGGACTTATGACTACATGAAATTTCCAAAAACGAGCCAAAAACGCACGTACATGAAATTTTTAAACTTAAATTGTGCCTCTTGCAGTGAAGATACAGAGCTGAGAGAGGTGTCATTTTAGAGCATTTTACATGGCCTTTAATATGACATACAACACAATATAGTCTTGGAGGTAAATTACTTTTGCAAAATCTTACTAAAAGTTTTGAATTTGAATTTTTCAAAATGCGCCGATTTGAAAATTTTGAAAAAAATTAGAAATAACCTTTGTATAGTTATAAACATGTATTATAAATATAAACTTGGGATCATAATGGGTTCTAGTATAAAACATATTTTGAAATCTGCCTGATATTGAAATTTTCTGGCAAAGTTAAAAATAAATTGTTTTTATGTCGAAAATACTTTTAAGAATTACTGTAGCTTGGAAATCTGTAACCAGTTTATAAACATACTATTTACTTTAATTTCAACATAACTTAGTCATTTGAAATTGAAAAGGTTATTATTATTCTCAATAGAAGTCTCAGCAGACTTGTTGTAACCTGTCTCTGCTTGTAGAAGCCTGAGCTCCCATTGAATAGCTTCTCAGTCTCAGTCTTCTCCAGATCTCTGTGGGTGATTGATTTGTTGTTGGTGCTAAATAGAAGTTATTATTGTTGGTAAAATAAGGGATTTTTTTATTTTTAAAAATATTACATCATTTAAAATGGACAGTACCATTATAGATGTGTTGTTAGTGTTAAATAGTAGAACATATTAGGTAGTGTTTTATTTTTGTCTTTTTAATATTACATTATTTAAAATGGACAGCAACAGATATGCTATGAATCAGTGTTTCAATCCGTTTAACAAAAGTGATCACCGTGTAAGGGACAAAAAAAAACTGAGGAACGTAGTAGAATGGATGTTAAAAGATTTTGCTAATTTACCAAAAGAGGCTGAAATGTGTGATTCGTGTAGGAAAGCGCTCTCACATTTAAAAAATGATCAAGGAGAAAGTGAAAGTGCAGTTGGTCACTGTGACCCAACCCCATCAGAAGACGTGAGTACTGTGGTTGATAGATCTGATCCAGATTTTTCATCCCCATTGAAATAAGTGAATACATTAAATACTTCTCTCCATGAGTTAGGTGAGTCACCTATAGATAAGGAAAAGTTGGATAGATCAAAAACGTATTCTGCAAATAAAATTCAAAAAATCAATTCTGCATTAAAAAAATCCCTTTTCACTAATATCAAAGAGCCATCTGATGATGAGGCTGTGGTACTTAAAGATTCAATTTTAAATAATCTAAAAACAAACTTTCAAAACACAACAAGCAGGGATAAAAAAATAATGATTTTGACCTGCTTACCAGAAACGTGAAGCATCCAAAAAATTATGGACGAATTTAACGCAACTAACTACATGGTTAGGCAGTCTAAAAAAATCTTAAAGGAGAAAGGCATTTTGGGATGCCCTAACAGAAAACCAGGGAAGAGTCTTCCCACTGAAGTCATTGAAACTGTACATATGTTTTATGAAAGTGATGACATCAGTAGAGTTCTTCCAGGAATGAAAGACAATGTGTCAGTTAGGAATGAAAATGGAGACAAAGTTAAAATTTCAAAGAGGTTGATCTTATGTAATTTAGCAGAAGCTTTTAGGTCCTTCAAAGATAAATTCCCAGACATAAAGATAGGTTCTCAAAATTTGCAGAGCTCAGACCCAAGTATTGTGTCCTTGCAGGTTCCAGTGGTACCCACTCAGTTTGTGTTTGCACTACACATCAGAACATAAAACTAATGATGGAAAATGACAAAATTAATTCCTTAACAAATGGTGAATTACGCACTTACAAACACTGCCTTGCATTAACACTCTGCAACCCTCCTTCAATAGACTGCCACTTGGGTAACTGTCCATCATGCCCCGGAACTGACAAAATAAAATCTATTCTTGAAACAAGTTTTGAGGAAAACATGATTGATAAAGTAAGTTTTCATCAATGGCTCACTGTCGACAGGTGTGATTTGGAAATGCTTTAAAAATCAACTTCTGATTTAATTGATTTATTCTGTAAAAATCTGTTGTCTTTAGTCCGGCATGATTTTATTGCCAAACAACAGAGCTCTTTCATGAGTAATGTTAAAGAAAACCTAAAAGAATCAGAATTATTGGTAATATGTGACTTTGCAGAAAACTATAGCTTCATCCTACAAGATGAAGTGCAAAGCCACCACTGGACTAGTGGGCAGGCAACAGTGCACCCATTTGTAATTTATTATAAAAGGGAAAAAAAGGAACATGTTAGTTTTGTCATAATATCAGAATATATGGAGCATAACACTATTGCACTGTACTGCTTTCAAAAAAAGTTGATTGAATTCATTAAAAGTAAGTTTGGTGATAGTATCAAGAAGATTTACTATTTCTCTGATGGATCCGCAGCCCAATACAAGAACCGCAAAATTTTTACAAATTTGTGTTTTCACAAGAATGACTTCAACGTTGAAGCAGAGTGGCATTTTTCTGCCACAGCGCACGGAAAGGGTCCATGTGACGGCGTTGGCGGTTCAGTTAAAGGTTAGCTGCTCGAGCCAGTTTACAGCGCCCATATGAAAACCAAATTCAAACCCCTTATCAACTGTACGAGTGGGCTGTTCAAAACATTTTTGTGGCAAACTTCATCTATGTGACGCAAGAAGAATATGTAGTGACAGAACAGTTTTTAGAAAATCGTCTAAGCAAGTCCAAAACGATTCAAGGCATCCAAAAACTTCACGCATTTATACATGTGCCAGCAAGCAAATCATTAATTAACGTCAAAATCTTCTCAGAATCAAATGATTCGTCAGTTGAAAGAGTAACTGTATTACAAAACAGCTTTTTATCACGGAAATCAGTGGTTATGTAACCATAATGTATGAAAATGAGTGGTGGTTGGCGTACGTTTTGGCGAAATATGAAGCAATTGATGAGGTCAAGGTTTCTTTTTTACATCCGGCTGGTCCATCGGCTTCCTTCTCTTATCCTTCCACACAAGATGTGGAAGTACTATGGCTTCCTGCAAGTTATGCCCTAACTAAAGTAAATCCAGTAACTCCAACGGGAAGAGTTTACAACCTCACAGAACAAGATAAAATTAAAGCAGTAAATGCATATAATGACTACATGAATGGTTTGTAGTGTTATAGCAGCCCTACACACCAGTTTTGTAAATATAGATTTAAGGTGAGTTGTATACTTAAAAATAAATTCAGTGATGTGTACATGTTATAGAGTTTCATGGATTATGTACGTATAATTTTTTCCAATGAAGCTATGCAAGCCTAAACCTGAAGAAGGTTTTACATAAGAACCCATACTGATCCCAAGTTTATATTTATAATACATGTTTATAACCATACAAAGGTTATTTCTAATTTTTTTCAAAATTTTCAAACCGGCACATTTTGAAAAATTCAAATTCAAAACTTTTAGTAAGATTTTGCAAAAATAATTTACCTCCAAGACTATATTGTGTTGTATGTCATATTAAAGGCCATGTAAAATGCTCTAAGATGACACCTCTCTCAGCTCTGTATCTTCACTGCAAGAGGCACAATTTAAGTTTAAAAATTCCATGTACGTGCGTTTTTGGCTCGTTTTTGGAAATTTCATGTAGTCATAAGTCCCTAACCAATAGAAATAATTTAATAAAACTGGGTACTTTTCTTAATCTATATATAACATCCTTCCTGCAAAATTTTATTGAAATTGGAAGAGGTAATGGCAAATCACTGTGTTGATTTGACATGGAATGACCCAGGATTAAATCACCTACAGAACGCTTATTTAAAGGAATAATATTTTAAAATAATAAAATCTTTCAAGACACAATTTCATAAATATTTTCCACATTTAATTGGGAGCTTAATGAGAATTTTGGTAATTATTGGGATCACACGCTGCTGATAACAAAAGGGGGCGTGGCTCACATTGTTGACATTGAGGTTACGTCCCCACCACCTTCCCTTGTACATTCGTCAGTTTTTCGAAACGTTCACTTCTTCCTGGTAAATAATTACCGAAATATACATAATATTACGTTTCCCACTGACGATAGTCATGACTGTCTCCGCTTTTTCAGAAAATTAACCACAATAATTACCAACTTGGGATGAAGTGAGAACAGGGCACATGTCAATTACTGGATTCACTGCAGGTGTTGTGTGTCACAAGTGGTATATATTTTTAGATAAAAAATTACCTGGTAGGACCGTTAAAATTGTATTAAAGAAAGTGCTAGTGGACCAAATATTTTTTTCTCCAGTTTACATTACAGTATTCTTTTTAACATCAGGATTGTTGGAGAAATCAGCCTTGAAGGATATAGGAAATGAAATTATTGAAAAAGGTAAACAACTTTATGTCGCTGAATGGGTAGTGTGGCCGCCAGCATTATTATGTCATAGGATAATTATACTATAATCATGTCATAGGATAAAATTATGTAAGGATAAAGGTAGCAAGCAAAAAATAAACAACAGTAAGTAAAAACAAAATAGATATATTAGGAACTAATATTATACTATGACTTATATACATAAGGCACATAACAATAATTTAAATAAAAAGAAGACAATTAAGTTTCTAGGCACTGTTTTTACTTCTTACTGTCACCTCGTGACAGCTAACTGGTGACCTGAGGGTGCATAACCTTACTTAGGCCACGCCCCCTTTTGATAAAGCAGTGTGTGATCCCAATAATTACCAGAATTTTTATTATAAACCCACTAAAAAGCTCTAACGAGAACTTTTTGATATGACACTTCTATCGAGAACTTTTTTAATATAGAGCTTGTATATAAAAGTTCTTATGATACAGTTCTTGAAGAACTTTTATTATAAAAATTCTTGTGTTGTTTACTTTTCCTGTAACAATTATATTTTAATGAATTGTATTGTCTGCATTTTTCAAATCATTAATTGTCTATGAACAATTAATGTGACAGCGCGCACGTAATTGCTACACTATAAACTAAACTAATTACTAACAGGAAAACGTATTCTTAAAAACCTGTAAATGTGTTCACAAGCCAATATCTGGAAGAGCTGATTTGAGGGATTCGAAGAATTAATATGTACAATCTCCAGCACTGTGGGAAGTTCGAACGTTTTTTCTTCTTCCTGGCTAAAACAAACAATGAATTAATACACATAAAACATAAGCACAGTTTTTCTGTAAAGGAGTTATATTTTAAGTTGTTGTATTGTTTAGCTTGTAAACTGTCTTTTAACTATTAAAAGGGACAGAGCACACTTTATTGCTACACTGTAAACTAAACTAATTACTAACAGGAAAACTTATCCTAAAAACCTTTAAATGTGTTCAGAAGTCAATGTCTGGAAGAGCTTACTTATTTGAGGGAGTAGAAGAATTAGCATGTTTCCAACTCCAGCACTGTTGGAAATTTAAAGGGTTTTTCTTCCCTCTGAACAAAACAAACAAAGAACTAAAATACATAAAACATAAGCTTACTTTTTCTGTAATGGGGTTTAATTTTTGTTGTTGTATTGTTTGTATTTTTCAACTCGCAAATTGTCATGTAACCATTAAAGTGACAGGGCAACTCGTTATTGCTACCCTGTAAACTAAACTAATTACTAACAAGAAAACTTATCCTAAAAACCTTCAAATGAACTTGCAAGTCAATATCTGGAGCAGTTGATTAAGTGTTCATTTGAGAGAATGGAAGAATTAGCATGTACAAATTCCAGCACTGTTGGAAGTCCAAAGGTTTTTTGTGTCCCCTGATAAAACAGATAAAGAATTAAGATACATAAAACGTAAGCTTATTTTTGCTGTAATGGGGTTATATTTTATGTCATTGTGTTGTTTATATTTTTCAACTCGTAAATTGTCTTTTAACTATTAAAGAGACAGGGCAAACGTTATTGCTACACTGTGTAAGGGTTGTTAGGGTTAGGTTCATTAAATAAGCAAATTACAGAAGGAAAAATCAATATATTTAAAATCTTTAAACCAAAAAAACATGCAAATTATAAACATAAATTAAAAGAAAAAAATCAAACTAAACATTCTCTTGAATTTACTATAAAAATTAACTATTTGCATGCCAAAGAAAACATAAAGAAAATGTAAATAAACCTTACTACTCTGTTGCGCAACAAATTCATTAAATTATAACAAACAGGCTGTTTTACTACTTTTTACATTAACTACAAACTACTACACACACTTAAAAGGATTAGTTACACAAATATGTACATAATTTGGTAAGTACACAACACAGGCAATAAATAACAACAGAGGGTTAACCTTAACGTAACCATGGTGATAATAAGTCCCCAGGTGTAATAGTCTTAGACGGTGTTATTACAGGGTGACTATGGCTAACAATTGTAAACTAAAGTAATAAATAACAGGGAAACTTATCCTAAAAAAAACCTTCAAATGTGCTCCTGACTTTTTCTGTAATGGAGTTGTATTTTTCAGCTCGTAAATTGCCTTGTATCCATTAAAGTGACAGGGCACATATTATTGTTAAATTGCAAACTACTTAGCACTAATACTAAAATAAAACCCTAATAACTACTTCTCTGTGTTAACTGGTTCTGAGGTATTCTAATAATGAGAAATCTGGAATACCTTTCCACCCCCCACGCCACCTACCGCTAGGTAATTTATTTCTTCTGAACTATTGGTTATTTCAATGTAAAAACAGGTCTAAATTATCTTAGGAACGGTTATATTAGTCTAAACTAGCACTGGCATAATTGAGGCTATAGCATAATTTAAATATATAATTATTTAAAATAAGGACCTACTTTTCTTCAAGGTCTTTCTCACCTCGCATGGCGTCCCTAGACCTACGCCATACTTGTATGAAATACTAATTTAGGTAAATTCGATGCTATTGGACAAGAGTTACATCGAATTAATGACAAGGAGTGACCCGTTAAGTGGTCTATTTAATTACAACTTTAACGTTATTAATAAAACTAATTCCTGTGTCTCTAGCTTCCGAAAACAAGCACTTCTGAAGGGGATGGGGCCCGCTAAGCAGCCATCGGAAGAATGTTACAGGCACTAAAGAGCATATTTTGATTTATTAATAGAATTCGATTAAACTCAAGAATTTCATCAAGAAAAATTGACATTTGAAATAATAAAACAGATACTTCGTATGGCATTAATCAATTAGTAAAATCTTAAATCTATATCATTCTTAACCTAGTGATTTTACTTATTTATCTTATTATTTCGGGGGAAATTAGGAAATTAATAAGTAGATAATCTATAATTTTACTAATTTATTACCAATGTTTTAGGAAACCAAGAGACTATCACCAGTAATTGAGGAGTTTTCTACCAAAAATCAATATATCCACTTTTGGAAAATTATTACAAAACAAAAATATTATGGAGGGCATCTCAAGGAGATAAAGCAAACATTTGTTGAATATGTTTTGTAGCATCTATTTGACAGGGGAAAATTTAAGATTTAAATAAACTGAATAATCTTTAGGTGTAGAATATTAATTCACCAAAAAATCTTTCTATTTAAGAAGTGTATGAACTGTTGATAGAAAGCTCCTCAGTTGTAATAAAAACATGAAATATTTTTACATTATGGCTACAGTTCCAGCACCTAGTTGTCTTGAATAAGTTAGCTCCAGTTCCCAAGTAGATTCCGTTTTCTCTAATCTCTTATTTTTTCTATTTATTTTGAGCCGGCGAAAAGAATTTTTAGGAACCGCAAGGGAAGAATAATTAATTTGCCCGTTCGCGCATGTCCTGGCAATGCTTTGGTATGATTTAGGTAACTATACACATAGCATGGTAGCCCAGGGGTGCCCACAGGGAGGAGGGTTACGATGCAAGCTGCGTCGTAAATATTCTTGGGGAGGAGGGGGCGAAAACTGCCCCTTTTTGGGTTTTCCAGGGGAGGGGGGCGGTTGTTTGAAGAAGAAATAGAAAAAATTACACTAAAACTTAAATTATATATGTAGTGGTAAAGACAAACTAGGACAGAAAATGTGAAAGGTTTTTGTAGACGAAAAGATCGGTACATCCTAGTTTTTTGGGTCTCTGAACTTGAATCTGAGGTTTTCTGACAGATATTTTGTCCA
This sequence comes from Rhaphigaster nebulosa, assembly GCA_948150685.1. NCBI lineage: Eukaryota > Metazoa > Arthropoda > Insecta > Hemiptera > Pentatomidae > Rhaphigaster > Rhaphigaster nebulosa. The sequence continues at coordinate 163,570,299 of OX411307.1, forward strand.
GAACCTTAGTTTTCCATCGATATCTCGGAAACTTGTTTTATTCAAACAAGACCGTTCTCTACCAAATTAAAGTAGACAAAATGCTTTACACTCTATGTCCATAAAATATTTCTCCGCTATCAAACTTCTTAAAAGCATATCATGTACATATATGCTATCAGTGGCTGTGAGATAATTTCGTTCTTTTCGGTCAATATAAACGCATGCTTGTGAAAGAACTTTCCAAAAATCCCGATCTAGCTACAATTTTGAATGCTTCCCAAAATCACAGGTTGCTTACGATAGCAAAGAACAACGGGAGGAACGTTTCCTGGTTTCATTATATGGGCATGGGCGTATGCAGAAGGTCCTGCCTCCCTTTCCCAAAAGATCAAAAGGATTATCATCAAATTGTGAGAAATAGAAAAAAATAAAATTAATTTAGAAGAAAAAAGAGGTAGGGAGACTATTTTTACTTCAAAACTTGAACTTAATTTTTAAAATTGTTAAATCTAATGGTTTTCAATTTATCGATAGTAGAGTTTTAGGATCTTGAGATGCCTTTTGAATGGCTCTAATAACTTCGAGTTGTACTGGTAGCCTTAGCTTCAACTAAAACTGATCATGACATTATTGAGATATCAACAATTTTAACAGAAATATAATGCGTTAAGTAAAATTTTATCCCGGCAGAAACGATATCGTCAGGGAACCAAACAGCTCTCACATGAATTTCTACATCATTGGCGAACATGTGCTGAAATCACGATAATGAAAATGAGCATGATATCCTGAAATTAAAACTTGCAGAATTCTGCTCCAGACAGCACCGAAAGAGCCAAATTCGCTTCAGATGTTCAAAAAATTTCTTGGAAAGGTATATTTTATAACGAGCTAATCTCTGCACCTGAAAGGTTCGAAACATTGACTATTCGCCCCTAATTATAGTTAACAAATGCCATTGACCCAGGAAATATTTGTTGTTAAATAATGTTTACAACCCAGGAAATATTTGTTGTTAAATAATGTTTACAACCCAGGAAGTCACCGATGTCCTTCCTGATTGTCAGCATTAAAACAAGTTCTATTTCCTTAATCATCCCTTCTCCTATTGTATGTATAAAAGCCTGTCTGAAAAGGATAGACATAGCAGTAGTAATAGCAGTATCATAATGTTAATTAGAATGTAAGAATCAGTATTAGAATAAGTATTTAGAATGTAGGACTAGAATAAGAATTAGTCTTAGAATGTAGTCTTAGAAACAGTATCACAATGTAGTAGCCAGTATCTAGAATGTAGTATTAGAATAAGTATTAGAATGTAAGATAGAATGTAAGGTAGAATAAAGTAATGTGAGACACTCACTATGTTTAGTATTAAGTCTAATTATAATATCTTTAGAGTCTATCTGTCACTCAGTAGCCTCATTATATATATATCATGTAACTTGTACTCTGCTTAATAAAGTTATTTTTAAAGCTTACACTCGTCGACTTTGTTAACTTTATGAAAAATATAACGAGCTGAATTCCACCCCATAATTCCTCAAAACACCCAAATTTTCATCCGATTTTTAAAAATTCATTTGAAACGGGCTACATTAAAGCTTAATATTCTGCTCTAGAAATCTTTAAAACACGTAAATCTTAGTCCGTTTTTCATAAATTTTCTTGGAAAAGGCGTCATTATTGCCAGCCGAATTCTCCCCCAAAAAGCTATTTTGTTCCGAATTTTTTTAAAGTTCTATTAAAACGGTTGAAAATTATAAAGAGGTAAATTCTGCTCAAGAAATCAAAACACATATTCTCGTTCGATTTAAACAATTTTTCTTGAAATTGGTGATATTATAATTAGTGGAATTCTGCTCTAAAACGCCACAAAACACACAAATTTGCGTCCGATCTTCAATCATCGTATTGAATAAAGGCGAAATTACGTAAATTACCTATATTTCAGATATATCAGCTATATTTCTCTAGGACCGGCCCTCTCCTGAAGAAATTTCTGCGTAAGCCCTTGTATGATTAAAGTGAGAGGACTGCACCCTCTTTGAGCCAACTCAGATTCATATCGTACAAGAGGCTAGCATTCAGAGCCTCGTCCAAAGTAGCATAACTACCACCCTCAACAGCTGTAGCCAATCAGGACAGAGTGTACCACCAGGCTCAGCAATTTATAATGGTGGAGAAATGTGCGGAAGGGAACCATAAACGATTTTGATCCAATCACCACTGATGTCCCTGCATTGCTGAAGCTGGTGACCTCCAGGTGCACCAAAAGCTGCTTAAAAAATTGGTGCTTGCAAAAATGTGGTGTTGGTGGACAGAGACGAATACGATATAGTTGACATATCGTCTGCAAGCGGAACTGGATTCGACTTCTTTGACCTTCAATCTGATACAATAGATCAGAAACCCTTGGAGGAGGAAAACCCTTGTGGGCGGAACATAAGCCGGGAGGTTACGCTGAAGGATGGAAAAGACTTTTCCCTCTACATAACGTCAGACAGATACCTTGTCAAATATATATATTGATCCACTATGCCCCACATACAGTGTTCCGGAGACAGCTGAGCATGTTATCACGACTTGAATCGCATTTTAAGCAATAAGGGCTAAGATGGTGGAATTCGCGGGAATCTACGTCCTCACTGAGGAAGAATTTCCTCGGTTGGTGAATGAAGAATATTTCTCGCGGTTTAAGGAATTCATATATGGCTAGAAGGCGACGGTGAGACTACCTCACTGCGATTCAAGTAATTAAAATATAAGAGGACCAATAACGGAAAGGCCGTCGTAAGATGGAGGCCGCCTTGCATGGAAGATAAGAAATCATATATAAATGATCGGAAAATTTACATTGTATAAAAAATTACATTGTCAAATATACGATCTTGTATATTTTTTTTAACATTTTAATTTGTATTCAATTATTTCAATGGCGTGTATAATTCGTAAGTAGATCCTTATTTCAATTACAAGAAAAAGCTTCTTACTTAACTTTTTTACTTATAGCATTAGCTCTTCCAAATCTAATTCCTGACTACCAGTATAAATAACCCACTAATTCCATCCTTATTAATTCCTTCTGTTGCAAATGCATTTGATGACTCTATGCAGCACCGATGATGATGGAGTATGGGTCAGGGAATTTCATTCAACTGACTAATTTAACTTTTTACAAACAAAAATCTATAAATGTAAGCCAGGGTGTGAACGGTAAAAAAAACTTGTTTCTTGCATTTTTCACGTTGTGATGTAGGTAATTAGTTTTGCAGTCCACCGGTTGCTGGATGAAGAGAGTTTTGTAATTACTGATTTTTAAACGTAAGAAAATGAAGTAAGAGATCGGTTTAGACATATTTAGACTCTTCAATCAGTGAAGAATAATAACCATTGCTATCTCGATTTTAATAAAAAAAAAAAATGGAAGTAAAGAGTTCTGCAGTTCACACCCTAAAGTTTATTTCCATCATTTGTCTTAATATTTTTTCCTTTCACTTTGATTTAAAACACTTGCTTCGAAGCATGTTATAGTTTACATAGTTAATATGTACTTTTCATGTATTTAATGTGTATTTCATGAAGATTAATAGCATGCATGGTCAAAAGTAGGTTAGCTTGGATAGTTTTTAAGAAAATAGGGCCTAAAGAGCCATAAATTGTTTTTTGCCATTGTTTTATACTTCTTCAGCGTGCTCTAGCGGCTTAATCTTTTGCAACAAAAACAATGTTCCGTTCAAAATATTTGTTAGCAAACCTCAAATACATGTTCAGTAACACAAAAAACTGGGGTGAACCAAAATTTACAACTATAACAAAACTTTCCTTTATTTTTCCACACATAGCATTATAAAATAAAAATAAAAATAATGTAATATATTCATGAATAATAATAATAATAATAATAGATTCACATTAAAGAGCAGTAGCGGCAAGTTTGTAGAGTGGGGCACCTCTGTGTGTGTATATATATATATATATATATATATATATATATATACAAGAATATAGTCATAAGAAATTAGTATAAATTCTAAATCTATCAGTTTTAGCTAAACCTGCACTCTGTTCAGAGTTGAAAGCAACAAAATATTAAGTTGTTTCCTGATATCAATCATAAAGGGCCTTTGTTGAAGGCTAGGGACAATAAACAAAACCAATTATTTTATATATATATATATATATATATATATATATATATATATATAAAATAATTGGTTTTGTTTATTGTCCCTAGCCTTCAACAAAGGCCCTTTATGATTGATATCAGGAAACAACTTAATATTTTGTTGCTTTCAACTCTGAACAGAGTGCAGGTTTAGCTAAAACTGATAGATTTAGAATTTATACTAATTTCTTATGACTCAGGCATTATAGATAACAAAGTTGAACATTAATAGAAGATAGGGATTGATAAATTATTTGCCATTTCTATAATTCTGTTTTTATTGAAAACTATTTTCGAATGTTACATTCATCTTCAGTTCTAAAAACACACAAAAATTCAAAAATAAGCAATCCAAAATACCGTTTGGTATTATTATACAAATTAAATTAAATGCAATATAAATTAGTATGTAAAACATTTGTGAATTATGAATTTAATTAACACAAATAATCAAATATATGTTGGTACTCACCAAGGTTTAAATAGATTATATCAAACAGAAAAGGTTTATTCTGGCACCGAACTAGCAATGAAAGAAAGGTAGAAAGGTGGGGTGTTTATAGGTAAACGGTTTAAGGATCGGGATTTTTCCAGTAGTTCCGGTGAGTAATTGTTTTTTCTGTTATAGATGGGAATAAATTTTGTGTGTTTTTAGAACTGAAGATGAATGATTTCATTCGAAACTATTTTTCAATAAAAACAAAATGATAGAAGTGGCAAACAATTTATTAATCCCTAATTAGATTGATCCTTCTATACCATCATGCGGATGTCAACTGATTAATAGAAATTGGCAGAAAAGGCAAAGGATTTATTAGCTCAGTTCCAGTTATATTTTTCCAATATATATTAAATATTAATATGGAAAATGTATTGATGCATATAAAGCACTAATACATCTCAATAAACGTCAAAAACTATTTAACAGGTTTAAAAATATCAGAAGACAAATCTCTTTCTTAGGAAAAAGATTATGTGGGCTTGAGTTAGCTAGGAAGAGTGATCTATTTCCTATTTCTGCAACCGTAATGCTCCTGTCCTACGCAGGGTTTCAACACCCACGTGAACAAACTATATGATCAGTCAACAAAGTTTTAAGGACACGAAAAATTTTCATATTCACAGGTTTTTTAGGGAGAATATCATTGTATCAAGAGCTTGGGATACTATGAAGCCCTTTCTGTCTTTAGTTCTTTTATTTTCTGTGACTCTAAAGTGCATAACAATTTCTGCGTATTTACCACCAGATATTTTATTATATTAAATAATTTCTAATTTCTAGGGAAGTTAATATATTATAATAAATTAATTTGTGAAGGAAACTTTCCATTGATCTATAACTTTATATTTAAAAAAAATGTTTTTATAACATTGGTTACGATGTTTCGAAGTACTTCTTCGTCATCAGGATATTAGCTTTCTACAATGCAACATCAACTATTAAATCCACCAATATTAATACCTTAATTAACAATATATCTTGTTACTATTTAAAAAAAAATGTTTTGTTACCTTTAAAATATATAATTTTCTCCCCATGTCCCGACATCTGTGAAATTTCACTATATCAATCCTTGCTGGTTTCATTATACAAAATTATTTGGGGAGTGACTTTTCTTTTCCATCTTTGTCACCTACACTGTACTATCATTGGAAATGAACTTTGTACTAATCCCTGTAGTCATATGCCTCCCCACCCATTCTCTTCACACTTACTATTATTTTTGTTTTACAATTATTGTTACTATTATATTCTATATATTTAAATCAATATGCCTTTTGTTAAATTTTAGATCATAAATTATTTTATATTTAGTTTATTAATTATGTCCGCATAATGGCTTTTTAAATTAACCACATCTGTTTTGAAATTAACTATCTTATTTATGGTTTTAGCAATGTGTGCTTAAAATGTTTTTCTATTTTTTTCGGTTTCTAGTATTTCGGGATTATCAAAATTAAATCTGTGGTTACTAATTATACTATGATGGGCCAAAGCTGTAATATTTTTATTTTTACTGTTTTTACAATTACCGATGTGCTGCTTAATTCTTGTCTGTAACTTTTTCGAGGTTTCTCCTATATAGGCCATCTCACAGTTGCCACAATCTATTTTATAAACTACATTTTTCTGTCAATCATTTTTATTTCATCTTTCATTTTGCTTAAATGCTTTTCTAGTTTCTTGCCATTGTAAGTTTTTATGGTCATACTCCACCAATATCTTTTTTTATTTTTTCAGTTAGTTCTGGTAAATAATTCATTTTATAGAATTTCACTTTGTTTATATCCTTTTTTTTTATAATCATTATTATTTTGACTAGCATCCATTTTATTGTTTTTATCTTGGTTATCATTATCAGTATAGTATTCGGTAATAGTTTTCTGTTTTGTTTTCTTTAAATTTTTTTCTTTATTGCCTATATGTTTAATGTTTTTCGTTTATGACCTTATTTCATCTTTGCCATTTTTATTGTTGACACTACCTGTATTGTTACTGTCATTGTAGTGATTATTATTATACCATATTTTATTTATTATCTTCTTGGGATAAAAATTTTCTTCAAACATATAAATTATTGCTTTTATCTCCCCTATATGATTTCTATCAGTTAGCTCTTTTTATTAGATTGTGTGCGACGTTGAACCTCTGCCAAAACGGATAGTTCTAGCAAAAATTCAGCATTACATTACTATTGGTATTTTTCTTGGTCCATTTAGTAGTTATTTTATTGTAATTTAGCATGAAATTCATATCTAAAAACCTAATGTTATTTTGAGATTTTTCTATTGTAAATTTTATTCTATTATGGTAACTATTTAAATGTGCCAGTATTTTTTCATAGTTTTCTTTGTTTGTTATCACTATTATATCGTCTCTATATTTTTTTTTTAATAGTTATTTTTTATTCACTAATCCCAATTTTCTATTCAATAAATTGTTCATATAAATACCGCTTATGTTTACTGACAATGCTCCACCCATAGGTAATCCATGCAACTGCTAATAGAATTGATTGTTATAAGTGAAGAAGTTGTATTTTATACATAAGTTTAAACCTTCCATAAATATGTTTTTGTCCTTTATGGAAGTATTACTTTTGATTTTATCCCAATTATCTTCTAGGATTTTGATAAATCATTCTATATGGATATTAGTAAATAATGACTCTACGTCCAGGCAAACTATTTCGGTATTATTTTCTATATTATTGATAGTTTCTAGAATCCTCTTTAATTCTAGAGAGTTCTTAATATCTATTTAATTCATTTAGTGATTGATTCAAATATTTTGAAAGTGCTTCAGTTGGTCCCTCGATATTGCTTATAATCAGTATTAGATTATGTTCTTTTTTATGTAACTTAACTAGTTCGTACATTCTGGGAGTTATGTAGTCAGTAACCTGTAATTTAGTTTTTATTCTTTTATCTACATAACCATATTTTTGTAATTTAGCTATATACACGTTAATTTTGTCTACTAGTTCTTTAAAAGGATCCTTTCTTAATTTTCTTATTGTAGTGTTGCGGATCCTATCTCTCCTGGTCCTTCCTTCAACCTTTCTTAGGTACCTCATTTCCATTGTCTGGATCTGCCCTTTGTGTGTTGAGGTAAGGGTCCATGATTCGGAGGAGTAAGATAGGATGGGCAGGAACGTAGACTTGTAGACGGATATCTTCATCACCTCTTTTGTTGAGGAAACCTTTCCGGACTGCATTGAACAATCTACCAGCTGCTCCCAGCCTTTGCGACACCTGTCTGTCGATATAACCACTTTCGTTGATCCAGGCACCTAGATATTTGAAATCCTGCATCTGTTCCAGGACTGATCCCTTCAGTCTCAATATTCACCTAACACGGTGAGGACGTCTTCCTATTCTCATGCATTTGGTCTTATCTGGATTAATATCCACGTTAATGCTCGTCAACTCTTCTTGCATGATATTAATGTCGTGTTGTAGGTCCTGGTCATCCCCAGCGAATAGGACGAGGTCATCAGCAAAAGCGAGAAATGTATACTAAGTAGGCAGTAGGTCTCTATGCCCTAGTTGAAAACGCCGCAATCTGGGTTTGGCTCTCTTCAGCACCTTATCCAGCACCAATATGAAAAGTAGGGGACTTAGGCTGCACCCCTGGCTTATTCCCTGCTTCGTCTCAAACTCCTTGGAGGTGTGTTTGCCAGTCCTTATAATGTTTCTTGTTTTTCGGTAAAGACTCATAGGGAAGTAACGACCCCATTGCCCAGTCATCAGACTGCAATCAGCTGCTGGTCCTCCAGGTTGGGGGAACAAAAACTTTGACACTCATACAGTACACTACACACACCCCACATCACAGACAAAGGTCAACTTTAGTAAACACCCTAGGGTCACCTCCGCTAGGTAGCCGCCCCGGACGGGGAAGCTTGTCAGGGAGCTATGAGGAGGCAATCCCTCCACCTGACTCGGGGGCAGTGGGCTGATAACCCGCTCTCCTTAAATTAATATTAATTAAGGAAAATGGAAGAAATAGAGCTGGACTGATTTTACGGAATTCGACACGGTGTGGAAAACGGTTTATTCGACTTGCAACCTGGAACATACGGGGCCTGAACGGAAAAGAGTGTGAACTAGTGGAAGAAATAAAGAAGGCAAATTTTATATTTTTTAGTTATTATCTAAACTTTTGCTCTCATTGACTATCTAATATTATATCTATATCAAAAAAATCCTATTAAATTAATTTTGTGATCATTTGGGAGTTTAATCCATGATAGAATCCCTATAATCAGGGCTGGAATTAGGATTTTTGCCAGGGCAGCATGCTTAATTTTGCTGCCTCTTCTTTCATGCAGTTTTATTTCTCCTTTTTTACATAAATTTAGCTATTACAACTTTATTATTATAAATTACAACTTATAAAATTAATTTTGATCTGGGCCATAGTTCCTGCCCTCTTTGGACATTGAAAGTCGTTATTTTATTTTATTATTATCATTATTTTATTATCATACACTTTTTTAGACAACCATCTCTAATGCATGACCATCTGCATGTTTGATCATTGCATTCCAAAGCTATAAATTTTTACTGATTTTCTTTATACAGTGATATTTCATTAAAAACATTTTTATTTAATTAAAAAAAAAAAAATACATCATTTTCATTGATAGGTTTTCATTTCTTTATATTTGCATACTAAATATTAGTACGGATTCAAATTAATTTGTAGCGGAGTGGTTGAGCTGGACACCGATAGATAGAACCACTCACGTATTCAAATAGCTTTAGCCATAGGGTCACATTCTATGTTCAGTACAATCTCGTTAATCCGACCTTTATGGGACCAGGGGACTGCTGGATTACTGGAAATTAAGGGAAAAATAGGCATGAAAACAAATAAATAATATGAACATTTATTATGAAATATTTTTTAATTTACAAATCGAATTACATTATTTTTCATCACTTAGCGTGCCATTTTCTTCTCCATGTTTGATAATCATGTTGACAGAATTAAGAGCTTCGTTGTTGATTACAGTTCGTCTCTTAGTTGTAGTTGTTTCCCTATAGTCGTTGTCGTCCTCCTGATCATGGGCAGTTGTTTGTATGATTTCTTCATCCGTTAAAATTTGCAAATTTTCTTCGCTCATTCTTTGACATCATGCGTCTATGTCTTCCTTTTGGTTAAAAATATCGAATAAAAGACATTTTTTAAGAACTTTTTCAAAATAAAAGTGCAGTTATTTTGGAGCCCTGGTGCTCACTAGTCCATGTATGGAACAGTTGATTGACAAACTCCGGCACCGTGGGAAGTTCGAAGGTTTTTTCTTCTCCTTAACCCTTAAATGAAACAAAAATGGATTAATATATGCAAAATACAAGTTTACTTTTCCTGTAGCAGTTGTATTTTAAGAAATAGTATTGCCTGCATTTTTAAATTGTAAATTGCCTATGAACAATTAAAGAGACAGGGCACACGTTGTTGCTACACTCTAAACAAAACTAAAGACTAACATGAAAACTTATTCTAAAAAAGCCTTTAAATGTGCTCACTAGTCAATGTGTGGAAGAGCTGATTTGAGGGAGTCGAAGAATTAACATGTGAAGAGGATTTGTAAGAAAAAGAAGAGGATGGCCATGGATAAAAAAATTAGGAATATAGAATCATCCCAAGTGAATAGAGAGACAATTTTTCCATGAAGTCAAGGACATAAAAACAACATATAAGTCAAATGAAACTATGATAAGGGATAAGAATAGTGCACTCCTTTCAGTGGCTGATGAAGTAATGAAAAGATGGGAGAGATATTTCAGTAAGCAGTTGAATCCTACACATAATGAATGCGACAAATATGATTGGGATGAATGTGATCAGGATGAGGAGACGGATGTAGAAAGTAGAGGATATTGCGGACATCATCACTAAACTGAGATATTTTTACTGCCAGAAACAGATTACATCATGGCAGAGCTATTAAAAGCAGTGGAATGAATACTGAATTATGCAAGCCGGTAGTAACTCATATGGCATATATATATATATATATATATATATATATATATATATATATATATATATATATATATATGGCAAGAAGAAAGAATACCCGAAAAGTGGAAGGAATCCATAGTTGAACCAGTAATTAATAAGCAAGGTGATACCACAGAATGCAACAACTACAGAGGGATCAGTCTCCTGAATGTTGCATATAAGATCCTCGCTATTGCAATATATAACAGGCTGATACCCTCCATGGAAAGCACAGTTGGTGACTAGTAAGCCGGTTTCCGTAAGAATATGTCTACAATAGGGGGGCCGGGGTGGCCGAGCGGGCTAAGACGCTTGCAATAGGTAATCAAAGTTAAGCAATGTCAAGCGTGTTTAGTACTTGGATGGGGACCATCCAGATTTGGGTGACCACTTACTGGAGAAAATCCACGCAGCCTGCCACTATCCCCCCTCCCCTGGGTATGTGAGACCCGTCAGCCTACTGGAGGCAAATCACACAGACCGGGCGTAGGAGTGATGACCCTATCCCGTGCACCTAAATTGTGAATCGCGTAGTGGCCCTCTAGTATGTTAAATAGCCGCCCGGAGGTTTGGTCCATGGACGGTCTGCTACGGGGAAAGAAATGCAGGTTCTCGTGCGCCTGCTGACCCCGAATAGCCATAATCCATTGGTCTAGATCAATTTGTCACTGTCCTTGAACCCGAGAGAGTCGGTGGGAAGGACACTGCCGAATTGGCCCCCAAAGGGACTGGCTATGGAGCAATGGGCAGCCTGCCGCTGCACCATGGAAGCCATGGATCGCAGCAACGTGAGGCTGGGTGACCCCCTCCAGGCTGCCTGAGCTCCCACAAGCGATAAAATGTCTGTAAGAAGATCTGCATAGTCTATAGCGCCAACAGAAAAAAAAAAAAAAATGTCTACAATAGACCAAATTTTACTAATACATAGTGAACTGAAAAGAAAAATGTATCTGTACATAGTGTTAATAATGGACAGATAAGTATGCAGTGCTTTATTAACCCAATTTATTTGGGGAATATACCTTATAAATAATGTATTTCTCTCACTATTTCATTATTGGTGCAACGGGAAAGAATAAGGTTTCTTTTAAAAAATAATTATTAGCATTAGTATGAATCATGTTATTTAATTTTGAAAGCCATAAATAACTTATAAGATTTCCTTTATAAGTTTATGCCCTTTATAAGTATGTCAACAATAGACTAGGTGTACCATGGAAAAGAATATTTGCCAAATCCGGATGAGCGAAAGGAGTAGTGACCTGTTTGGTGTGAACACTGGGCTAAGACAGGGTGACACACTAGCACCACAACTATTTAATCTAGTACTTCACAAAATTGTTAGCAGTGCAGGACTAAACCATGGCAAAACAATATTTACCAGAATGGTACAAATCCTAGTGTATACAAATGACATTGCAATGATTGGGAGATCACAAGCTGCTTCAGGGAAGCCTTCTGCAAGATAGAGCAGGAATTAAAAAATTTTGGACTGAGGTGAATACAAATAAAACAAAAATGATGTTCATTAGGAAACATGATGTGGCTCCAGAATAAGTTGGAATGGGAGAATATATTTTTGAGGTTGTTCCATGCTTCCAATACCTGGGATCTACAATATAAGAAAAGATGGAAGAGGAAGCTGAAATAGGATGCAGATTAGCTGCAGCCAACAGATCATATTTTTACCTGGCCAAAATTATTAAAAGTAGATTACGAAGTCGTGCTATGAAAATAAGGCTGTACAAATGTCTTATAAGGCCAATAGTGGCCTACACATGCGAAACGTGGACGCTCAATAAGTCAATTGCACAACTGGTTGATTGCTTCGAGAGGAAGATCCTGAGACGCATTCTCGGACCAGTCAAAGACAATGAAACTTGGCGTCTCCAACGAAATATGGAGATGTATGATGAATTCCAGGATTTGAGTATCTCCAACTTTGCCAGATTGCAGAGACTGAAATGGATTGGTCACGTTCTCTCATTTCAACATGAAGTTGTCCTCCCTCCCCTTATTCCTCTCAATTTCGATAAATTACAATGCAAAGTTTTTTATTGATTCTGTGATACCAAACATCTTAGACCAATATAAAACATCTCAGTAAATATTGGTAGAATAATTATGTAAAGTGCAATTGAGTAAAATATAAACCACCAGCGATATAAATATTTTTGTCTTTTTTTTTCAATCGTTGAAATACACAAAACATTTGAAACACAACTTGTAGAATGCATTTTAAGCTTCAAATTGGTATGACTGGTTTACATGTCATTTGAAACAGTAGCGCCTAGGATCTTTCCAAAATGATCAAGTATGCGATGATTTAATACCGCCACCAAACATAAAATTTTTTTATTTGGAACTTTTATGCCAGTTTTGGTTCAAGGGATATTCCATGCCACAATCATACCGAATAGAGCCTTCCATTATCCACCACCTATGGCCATGCTGTGTTTCAGACCAGCAATACGCCTTCAAGATACTGCCCTACTCTGACACAATACGCCTTCAAGATACTGCCCTACTCTGACACAACGACAAAAGGGCAATAAAAAATGTAAACAAAAAATATTAAAATTAATTTTCAAGCTTACCTGTCCATCCCGATTTGTTTCGGTAGTCCATGTACTTTTTTTGAAAACCACATCACTATCGTCGTCATCGCCATTGTAGTCATCATCATTTTCATCGCCAATATCCTCATCATCATCATCTTCATTGCCATGCTCTTCCAGGTTGACTTCTTCCCGAAGAGATCTGCCCTGAGAAGTAGGATCTTGGAGGAGACGATCTCAATCTGGAGACGTCTATTGCGGCTGGGGCTAAGGACGCGGGCAATGAGGGTCCGGCTGTCAGACCTGGTGCAGTCATACAAACTGCAATGTAACTGAGGGGTATATGGCCAGGTTTCAACCTATTCACAGATGTCTGTCACCAATTATTTAATTATTAACGTTACCACCTTTGAAGGCACATAGATTTCATGCACTGTTCTAGCATTTCAACATCAAGTTGTCCTCTCTCCCCTTCTTCCCTCTCACATGACTGAAACAAATGAGTAATATCTAATTTACAATTCTTTAGTAAAACCTATATTAATTTATTAAGCTCCTTTACCAAGTATTTCAAATACGTAGCCCACCGGGGACTAATTTGCGGTCTGCTAGAGCATGACGACGATGATGATTATGATGGACCTCATCATAATCATCATCGTCGTCATGACGACTGTCAACTATGAAGATAATGATGACGACGACGAAAATAGTAAAGTGTTTGCCAAAAAAGATGAGGCAGACGTTTGTGAAAAGGATGAAACGAGACCATATACCCCTCGGTTACATTGAAGTTTGTGCGACTGCACCATGTCCAACAGCCGGACCCTCAACACCCACGCCCTTAGCCTCTGCCACAACAGACATCTCCAGAATGAGAGCGCCTCTTCCAAGAGCCTACTCCTCAGGAGAGGTCTAGTCGGGAAGAAGTCAACCTGGAAGAGCATGACAACGAAGATGATGATGATGGGGACTTTGACGTTGATAGTAAATTGGTTGTAAAAAAAGATGAGGCAGACGTTTGCGAAAAGGATGAAACAAGGCCATATACCCCTTAGTTACATTGCAGCTTGTGAACCATATCCGACAGCAGGACCCTCTTTGCCCATGTCCTTAGCCCCAGCCACAACAGGCGTCTCCAGAATGAGAGCGCCTCCTCCAAGAGCCAACTAATTAGGACAGGTCTTGTTGGGATGACGTCAACCTGGAAGAGCATGACAACGAAGATGATGATAATGAGGACATCGACGATGAAGATGATGATGACTACAAAGGTGATGACGACGATAGTGAAGTGGTTCTCAAAAAGACTACATGGACTACCGAAAAAAAATCGGGATGGGCAGGTAAGCTTGAAAATTAATTTTAATATTTTTTGTTGACATTTTTAATTGTGCTCTTGTTGGTGTGTCAGAGTAGCGCAGTATCTTGAAGGAGTGTTGATTGTTATTGCTTGTCTGTTTTCATGTTAGTGTTTAGTTTTGTTTAGAGTGTAGCAAAACTTGTGCCCTGTCTCTTTAATTGTTCATCGGCAATTTACGATTTGAAAAATGCAGGCAATGCAATTATTTAAAATATAACTGCTACAGGAAAAGTAAACTTGTATTTTGCATACATTGATCCATTTTTTGTTTCATTTAGGGGTTAAGGAAATGAACAGACCTTCGAACTTCCCACGGTGCCGGAGTTTGTCAATCAACTGTTCCATACATGGACTAGTGAGCACCAGGGCTCAAAAATAACTGCATTTTTATTGTCAAAAAGTTCTTATTCTAAATTAAACTTTTTCATAGGAACTTTTTTGAAACAAATTATGCAAGTACTATTGTTATATGTTTTTACAAGAACTTTTTGGTAAGAACTTTTATAATAAAAAGTTCTTTAAGAACTGAATCATAAGAACTTTTATATACAAGCTATATTAAAAAAGATCTCGTTAGAAGTGTCATATCAAAAAATTCTCGTCACAGCTTTTTAGTGGTGTTATAATATAAATTCTCATTAAGTTCCCAATTAAATATGAAAAATATTTATGAAATTGTGTCTTGAAAGATTTTACTATCTGAAAATATTATCTCTTTAAATAAGCATTCTGTAGGTGATTTAATCCACCAGTACTCACGCGTGAGATATAGTACACTATAATAATCATCAATCTTCTAGCAGGCCGCAAATCAGTTCCTGGTGGGCCACGTATTTGAAATACTTGGTATAGGAGTTTAATAAATTAATACAGGTTTTACTAAAGAATTGTAAATTAGATATTACTCATTGAAAACGATGAAACGACTAAGGATAGGTGTTTCGGGTAGAAGTCAACCTGAAAGTGCATGATGATGATGATGATGAGGGCATGGACGATAAAGATGATGATCTTAACAAAGTTGATTGTGAAGTGGTAGTAAAAAATGTTGAGGCAGACGTTTGTGAAAAAGATGAAAAGAGGCCATATACCCCGTGGTTACATTGCAGTATGTGTGACTACTGCACCATGTCGGACAGCTGGACCCTCATGGTCGATGTCCTTATCTCCAGCCACAAAAGGCATCCCCAGAATGAGAGTGCCTCCTCCTAGTGCCAACTTCTTTAGGCAGGTCTTTCGGGTAAATGTCAACCTTAAAGAAGTCAACCTGGAAAAGCATGACGACGATGATTATGATGAGGGCGTCGACAATAAAGATGATGATCTTAACAACGTTGATTGTGAAGTGGTAGTAAAAAAATATGAGGCCGACTTTTGAGAAAACGATGAAACGAGGCCATATATCCCTTGCTTACATTGCCATACCCTTGCAGTTTCAGTGACTGCACTATGTGTGACAGACGGACCCTCATGGCCCACGTCCTTAGCCCCAGCCACAACAGGCATTTCCAGAATGAGAGCGCCTCCTCCAAGAGCCTACTCCTCATGAGAGGTTTCAGGAAGAAGTCAAATTGGAAGAAGTACACCAGGTAAAGCATGACGACGATGATTATGATGAGGGCGTCGATGATAAAGATGATGATCTTAACAACGTTGATTGTGAAGTGGTAGTAAAAAAAGATGAGGCAGATGTTTGTGAAAACGATGAAACGAGGCCATATACCCCTCAGTTACATTGCAGTTTGTGTGACTGCCTCCTCCAAGAGCCTACTCCTCAGGAGAGGTCTTCTCAAAAAGAAGTCAACCTAGATGAGATTGAGGACAATGATTATGATGAGGTCATCAACTATGAAGATAATGATGATGATGACGAAAATAGTAAAGTGTTTGACAAAAAAGATGACACACAGGTTTGTGAAAAAGATGAAAAGAGGCCATATACCCCTCGGTTATATTGCAGTCTGTATGACTGCACCATGTCGGACAGCTGGACCCTCATGGTCGATGTCCTTATCTCCAGAAAAAAAAGGCGTCCACAGAATGAGAGTGCCTCCTCCTAGTGCCCACTCCTTTCGGGAAGGTTTTTCGGGTAAATGTCAACCTTAAAGAAGTCAACATGGAAAAGCATGACGACGATGATTATGATGAGGGCGTCTATGACAAAGATGACCACTTAACAACGTTGATTGTGAAGTGGTAGTAAAAAAAGATGAGGCAGACTTTTGTGAAGACGATTAAACGAGGCCATATACCCCTCAGTTACATTGCAATTTGTATGACTGCACCATTTCCAACAGACACTCATGGCCCAAGTCCTTAGTCCCAGCCACTGAGAGCGCCTCCTCCAAGAGCCTACTCCTCAGGAGAGGTCTTCTCAAAAAGAAGTCAATCTGGATGAGATTGAGAACGATGATTATGATGAGGTCATCAACTATAAAGGTAATGATGATGATGACGAAAATAGTAAAGTGTTTGACAAAAAAGATGATGCAGACGTTTGTGAAAAAGATGAAAAGAGGCCATATACCCCATGGTCACATTGCAGTCTGTGTCAATGTCCTTATCTCCAGCAACAACAGGCGTCTCCAGAATAGGAGTGCCTCCTCCGAGTGCCAACTCCTTTAGGGTAGGTCTTTCGGGTAAATGTCAACCTTAAAGAAGTCAATCTGGAAAAGCATGAGGACGATGTTGATGATGAGGTCATCAACTATGAAGATAATGATGACGATGACGATAATAGTAAAGTGTTTGACAAAAAAGATGATGTAGACGTTTGTGAAAAAGATGAAAAGAGGCCATATACCCCTCGTTTATATTGCAGTCTGTATGACTGCACCATGTCGTACAGCTGGACCCTCACGGTCGATGTCATCTCCAGCCACAAAAGGCGTCACCAGAATGAGAGTGCTTCCTCCGAGTGCCAACTCCTTTAGGGTAGGTCTTTCGGGTAAATGTCAATCTAAAAGAAGTCAACCTGGAAAAGCATGACGTTGATCATTATATACCCTGTGGTTACATTGCAGTATGTGTGACTACTGCACCATGTCGGACAGCTGGAACCTCATGGTCGATGTCCTTATCTCCAGCCACAAAAGGCATCCCCAGAATGAGAGTGCCTCCTCCTAGTGCCAACTCCTTTAGGCAGGTCTTTCGGGTAAATGTCAATCTTAAAGAAGTCAACCTGGAAAACCATGCCGCTGATGATTATGATGAGGGCGTCGACAATAAAGATGATGATCTTAACAACGTTGATTGTGAAGTGGTAGTAAAAAAAGATGAGGCAGATTTTTGTGAAGACGATTAAACGAGGCCATATACCCCTCAGTTACATTGCAGTTTGTATGCCTGCACCATTTCCAACAAACAGACACTCATGGCCCATGTCCTTAGTCCCAGCCACAACAGGCATTTCCAGAATGAGAGCGCCTCCTCCAAGAGCCTACTCCTCAGGAGAGGTCTTCTCAAAAAGAAGTCAACCTGGATGAGATAGAGGACGATGATTATGATGAGGTCATCAACTATAAAGGTAATGATGATGATGACGAAAATAGTAAAGTGTTTGACAAAAAAGATGATGCAGACGTTTGTGATAAAGATGAAAAGAGGCCATATACCCCGTGGTCACATTGCAGTCTGTGTCGATGTCCTTATCTCCAGAAAAAAAAGGCGTCCACAGAATGAGAGTGCCTCCTCCTAGTGCCCACTCCTTTCGGGAAGGTTTTTCGGGTAAATGTCAACCTTAAAGAAGTCAACATGGAAAAGCATGATGACGATGATTATGATGAGGGCGTCTATGACAAAGATGACCACTTAACAACGTTGATTGTGAAGTGGTAGTAAAAAAAGATGAGGCAGACTTTTGTGAAGACGATTAAACGAGGCCATATACCCCTCCGTTACATTGCAATTTGTATGACTGCACCATTTCCAACAGACACTCATGGCCCAAATCCTTGGTCCCAGCCACAACAGGCATTTCCAGAATGAGAGTGCCTCCTCCTAGTGCCAACTTCTATAGGTAGGTCTTTCGGGTAAATGTCAACCATAAAGAAGTCAACCTGGAAAAGCATGCCGCTGATGATTATGATGAGGGCGTCGACAATAAAGATGATGATCTTAACAACGTTGATTGTGAAGTGGTAGTAAAAAAAGATGAGGCAGACGTTTGAGAAAACGATGAAACGAGGCCATATAACCCTCACTTACATTGCAGTTTGTGTGACTGCACCATGTTTGACAGACGGACCCAAATGGCCAATGTCCTTAGCCCCAGCCACAACAGGCATTTCCAGAATGAGAGCGCCTCCTCCAAGAGCCTACTCCTCATGAGAGGTCTAAGGAAGAAGTCAACATGGAAAAGAGCCGCTGATGATTATGATGAGGGCGTCGACAATAAAGATGATGATCTTAACAAAGTTGATTGTGAAGTGGTAGTAAAAAAAAATGAGGCAGACATTTGAGAAAAAGATGAAACGAGGCCATATAACCCTCACTCACATTGCAGTTTGTGTGACTGCACTATGTTTGACAGACGGACCCTCATGGCCCACGTCCTTAGCCCCAGCCACAACAGGCATTTCCAGAATGAGAGCGCCTCCTCCAAGAGCCTACTCCTCATGAGAGGTTTCAGGAAGAAGTCAACCTGGAAAAGCATGATGACGATGATTATGATGAGGGCGTCTATGACAAAGATGACCACTTAACAACGTTGATTGAGAAGTGGTAGTAAAAAAAGATGAGGCAGACTTTTGTGAAGACGATTAAACGAGGGCCATATACCCCTCAGTTACATTGCAGTTTGTGTGACTGCCTCCTCCAAGAGCATACTCCTCAGGAGAGGTCTTCTCAAAAAGAAGTCAACCTAGATGAGATTGAGGACGATGATTATGATGAGGTCATCAACTATGAAGATAATGATGATGATGACGAAAATAGTAAAGTGTTTGACAAAAAAGATGACACACAGGTTTGTGAAAAAGATGAAAAGAGGCCATATACCCCTCGGTTATATTGCAGTCTGTATGACTGCACCATGTCGGACAGCTGGACCCTCATGGTCGATGTCCTTATCTCCAGAAAAAAAAGGCGTCCACAGAATGAGAGTGCCTCCTCCTAGTGCCCACTCCTTTCGGGAAGGTTTTTCGGGTAAATGTCAACCTTAAAGAAGTCAACATGGAAAAGCATGACGACGATGATTATGATGAGGGCATCTATGACAAAGATGACCACTTAACAACATTGATTGTGAAGTGGTAGTAAAAAAAGATGAGGCAGACTTTTGTGAAGACGATTAAACGAGGCCATATACCCCTCAGTTACATTGCAATTTGTATGACTGCACCATTTCCAACAGACACTCATGGCCCAAGTCCTTAATCCCAGCCACTGAGAGCGCCTCCTCCAAGAGCCTACTCCTCAGGAGAGGTCTTCTCAAAAAGAAGTCAACCTGGATGAGAATGAGGACGATGATTATGATGAGGTCATCAACTATAAAGGTAATGATGATGATGACGAAAATAGTAAAATGTTTGACAAAAAAGATGATGCAGACGTTTGTGAAAAAGATGAAAAGAGGCCATATACCCCGCGGTCACATTGCAGTCTGTGTCGATGTCCTTATCTCCAGCAACAACAGGCGTCTCCAGAATAGGAGTGCCTCCTCCGAGTGCCAACTCCTTTAGGGTAGGTCTTTCGGGTAAATGTCAACCTTAAAGAAGTCAATCTGGAAAAGCATGAAGACGATGTTGATTATGAGGTCATCAACTATGAAGATAATGATGACGATGACGATAATAGTAAAGTGTTTGACAAAAAAGATGATGTAGACGTTTGTGAAAAAGATGAAAAGAGGCCATATACCCCTCGTTTATATTGCAGTCTGTATGACTGCACCATGTCGGACAACTGGACCCTCACGGTCGATGTCCTTATCTCCAGCCACAAAAGGCGTCTCCAGAATGAGAGTGCTTCCTCCGAGTGCCAACTCCTTTAGGGTAGGTCTTTCGGGAAAATGTCAACCTTAAAGAAGTCAACCTGGAAAAGCATGACGTTGATCATTATGATGAGGGCGTCGACAATAAAGATGATGATCTTAACAATGTTGATTGTTAAGTGGTAGTAAAAAAAGATGAGGCCGACTTTTGAGAAAACGATGAACCGAGGCCATATACCCCTTAGTTACATTGCAGTCTGTATGACTGCACTATGTCGGACAGCTGGACCCTCATGGTCGATGTCCTTGACTCCAGCCACGACAGGCATTTCCAGAATGAGAGCGCCTCCTCCAAGAGCCTACTCCTCATGAGAGGTTTCAGGAAGAAGTCAAATTGGAAGAAGTACACCAGGTAAAGCATGACGACGATGATTATGATGAGGGCGTCGACAATAAAGATGATGATCTTAACAACGTTGATTGTGAAGTGGTAGTAAAAAAATATGAGGCCGACTTTTGAGAAAACGATGAAACGAGGCCATATATCCCTTGCTTACATTGCAGTTTCAGTGACTGCACTATGTTTGACAGACGGACCCTCATGGCCCACGTCCTTAGCCCCAGCCACAACAGGCATTTCCAGAATGAGAGCGCCTCCTCCAAGAGCCTACTCCTCATGAGAGGTTTCAGGAAGAAGTCAAATTGGAAGAAGTACACCAGGTAAAGCATGACGACGATGATTATGATGAGGGCGTCGATGATAAAGATGATGATCTTAACAACGTTGATTGTGAAGTGGTAGTAAAAAAAGATGAGGCAGATGTTTGTGAAAACGATGAAACGAGGCCATATACCCCTCAGTTACATTGCAGTTTGTGTGACTGCCTCCTCCAAGAGCCTACACCTCAGGAGAGGTCTTCTCAAAAAGAAGTCAACCTGGATGAGATTGAGGACAATGATTATGATGAGGTCATCAACTATGAAGATAATGATGATGATGACGAAAATAGTAAAGTGATTGACAAAAAAGATGACACACAGGTTTGTGAAAAAGATGAAAAGAGGCCATATACCCCTCGGTTATATTGCAGTCTGTATGACTGCACCATGTCGGACAGCTGGACCCTCATGGTCGATGTCCTTATCTCCAGAAAAAAAAGGCGTCCACAGAATGAGAGTGCCTCCTCCTAGTGCCCACTCCTTTCGGGAAGGTTTTTCGGGTAAATGTCAACCTTAAAGAAGTCAACATGGAAAAGCATGACGACGATGATTATGATGAGGGCGTCTATGACAAAGATGAAAACTTAACAACGTTGATTGTGAAGTGGTAGTAAACAAAGATGAGGCAGACTTTTGTGAAGACGATTAAACGAGGCCATATACCCCTCAGTTACATTGCAATTTGTATGACTGCACCATTTCCAACAGACACTCATGGCCCAAGTCCTTAGTCCCAGCCACAACAGGCATTTCCAGAATGAGAGCGCCTCCTCCTAGTGCCAACTTCTATAGGCAGGTCTTTCGGGTAAATGTCAACCATAAAGAAGTCAACCTGGAAAAGCATGCCGCTGATGATTATGATGAGAGCGTCGGCAATAAAGATGATGATCTTAACAATGTTGATTGTGAAGTGGTAGTAAAAAAAGATGAGGCAGACGTTTGAGAAAACGATGAAACGAGGCCATATAACCCTCACTTACATTGCAGTTTGTGTGACTGCACCATGTTTGACAGACGGACCCAAATGGCCAATGTCCTTAGCCCCAGCCACAACAGGCATTTCCAGAATGAGAGCGCCTCCTCCAAGAGCCTACTCCTCATGAGAGGTCTAAGGAAGAAGTCAACATAGAAAAGAGCCGCTGATGATTATGATGAGGGCGTCGACAATAAAGATGATGATCTTAACAAAGTTGATTATGAAGTGGTAGTAAAAAAAATGAGGCAGACATTTGAGAAAAAGATGAAACGAGGCCATATAACCCTCACTCACATTGCAGTTTGTGTGACTGCACCATTTCCAACAAACAGACACTCATGGCCCATGTCCTTAGTCCCAGCCACAACCGGCATTTCCAGAATGAGAGCGCCTCTTCACAGAGCCTACTCCTGAGGAGAGGTCTTCTCAAAAAGAAGTCAACCTAGATGAGATTGAGGACAATGATTATGATGAGGTCATCAATTATGAAGATAATGATGATGATGACGAAAATAGTTAAGTGTTTGACAAAAAAGATGACACACAGGTTTGTGAAAAAGATGAAAAGAGGCCATATACCCCCGGCTATATTGCAGTCTGTATGACTGCACCATGTCGGACAGCTGGACCCTCATGGTCGATGTCCTAATCTCCAGCCACAAAAGGCGTCCACAGAATGAAAGTGCCTCCTCCTAGTGCCCACTCCTTTCGGGAAGGTTTTTCGGGTAAATGTCAACCTTAAAGAAGTCAACATGGAAAAGCATGACGACGATGATTATGATGAGGGCGTCTATGACAAAGATGACCACTTAACAACGTTGATTGTGAAGTGGTAGTAAAAAAAGATGAGGCAGACTTTTGTGAAGACGATTAAACGAGGCCATATACCCCTCAGTTACATTGCAATTTGTATGACTGCACCATTTCCAACAAACAGACACTCATGGCCCATGTCCTTAGTCCCAGCCTCAACAGGCATTTCCAGAATGAGAGCGCCTCCTCCAAGAGCCTACTCCTCATGAGAGGTCTAAGGAAGAAGTCAACATGGAAAAGAGCCGCTGATGATTATGATGAGGGCGTCGACAATAAAGATGATGATCTTAACAAAGTTGATTGTGAAGTGGTAGTAAAAAAAAATGAGGCAGACATTTGAGAAAAAGATGAAACGAGGCCATATAACCCTCACTCACATTGCAGTTTGTGTGACTGCACTATGTTTGACAGACGGACCCTCATGGCCCACGTCCTTAGCCCCAGCCACAACAGGCATTTCCAGAATGAGAGCGCCTCCTCCAAGAGCCTACTCCTCATGAGAGGTTTCAGGAAGAAGTCAACCTGGAAAAGCATGATGACGATGATTATGATGAGGGCGTCTATGACAAAGATGACCACTTAACAACGTTGATTGAGAAGTGGTAGTAAAAAAAGATGAGGCAGACTTTTGTGAAGACGATTAAACGAGGGCCATATACCCCTCAGTTACATTGCAGTTTGTGTGACTGCCTCCTCCAAGAGCATACTCCTCAGGAGAGGTCTTCTCAAAAAGAAGTCAACCTAGATGAGATTGAGGACGATGATTATGATGAGGTCATCAACTATGAAGATAATGATGATGATGACGAAAATAGTAAAGTGTTTGACAAAAAAGATGACACACAGGTTTGTGAAAAAGATGAAAAGAGGCCATATACCCCTCGGTTATATTGCAGTCTGTATGACTGCACCATGTCGGACAGCTGGACCCTCATGGTCGATGTCCTTATCTCCAGAAAAAAAAGGCGTCCACAGAATGAGAGTGCCTCCTCCTAGTGCCCACTCCTTTCGGGAAGGTTTTTCGGGTAAATGTCAACCTTAAAGAAGTCAACATGGAAAAGCATGACGACGATGATTATGATGAGGGCATCTATGACAAAGATGACCACTTAACAACATTGATTGTGAAGTGGTAGTAAAAAAAGATGAGGCAGACTTTTGTGAAGACGATTAAACGAGGCCATATACCCCTCAGTTACATTGCAATTTGTATGACTGCACCATTTCCAACAGACACTCATGGCCCAAGTCCTTAATCCCAGCCACTGAGAGCGCCTCCTCCAAGAGCCTACTCCTCAGGAGAGGTCTTCTCAAAAAGAAGTCAACCTGGATGAGAATGAGGACGATGATTATGATGAGGTCATCAACTATAAAGGTAATGATGATGATGACGAAAATAGTAAAATGTTTGACAAAAAAGATGATGCAGACGTTTGTGAAAAAGATGAAAAGAGGCCATATACCCCGCGGTCACATTGCAGTCTGTGTCGATGTCCTTATCTCCAGCAACAACAGGCGTCTCCAGAATAGGAGTGCCTCCTCCGAGTGCCAACTCCTTTAGGGTAGGTCTTTCGGGTAAATGTCAACCTTAAAGAAGTCAATCTGGAAAAGCATGAAGACGATGTTGATTATGAGGTCATCAACTATGAAGATAATGATGACGATGACGATAATAGTAAAGTGTTTGACAAAAAAGATGATGTAGACGTTTGTGAAAAAGATGAAAAGAGGCCATATACCCCTCGTTTATATTGCAGTCTGTATGACTGCACCATGTCGGACAACTGGACCCTCACGGTCGATGTCCTTATCTCCAGCCACAAAAGGCGTCTCCAGAATGAGAGTGCTTCCTCCGAGTGCCAACTCCTTTAGGGTAGGTCTTTCGGGAAAATGTCAACCTTAAAGAAGTCAACCTGGAAAAGCATGACGTTGATCATTATGATGAGGGCGTCGACAATAAAGATGATGATCTTAACAATGTTGATTGTTAAGTGGTAGTAAAAAAAGATGAGGCCGACTTTTGAGAAAACGATGAACCGAGGCCATATACCCCTTAGTTACATTGCAGTCTGTATGACTGCACTATGTCGGACAGCTGGACCCTCATGGTCGATGTCCTTGACTCCAGCCACGACAGGCATTTCCAGAATGAGAGCGCCTCCTCCAAGAGCCTACTCCTCATGAGAGGTTTCAGGAAGAAGTCAAATTGGAAGAAGTACACCAGGTAAAGCATGACGACGATGATTATGATGAGGGCGTCGACAATAAAGATGATGATCTTAACAACGTTGATTGTGAAGTGGTAGTAAAAAAATATGAGGCCGACTTTTGAGAAAACGATGAAACGAGGCCATATATCCCTTGCTTACATTGCAGTTTCAGTGACTGCACTATGTTTGACAGACGGACCCTCATGGCCCACGTCCTTAGCCCCAGCCACAACAGGCATTTCCAGAATGAGAGCGCCTCCTCCAAGAGCCTACTCCTCATGAGAGGTTTCAGGAAGAAGTCAAATTGGAAGAAGTACACCAGGTAAAGCATGACGACGATGATTATGATGAGGGCGTCGATGATAAAGATGATGATCTTAACAACGTTGATTGTGAAGTGGTAGTAAAAAAAGATGAGGCAGATGTTTGTGAAAACGATGAAACGAGGCCATATACCCCTCAGTTACATTGCAGTTTGTGTGACTGCCTCCTCCAAGAGCCTACACCTCAGGAGAGGTCTTCTCAAAAAGAAGTCAACCTGGATGAGATTGAGGACAATGATTATGATGAGGTCATCAACAATGAAGATAATGATGATGATGACGAAAATAGTAAAGTGATTGACAAAAAAGATGACACACAGGTTTGTGAAAAAGATGAAAAGAGGCCATATACCCCTCGGTTATATTGCAGTCTGTATGACTGCACCATGTCGGACAGCTGGACCCTCATGGTCGATGTCCTTATCTCCAGAAAAAAAAGGCGTCCACAGAATGAGAGTGCCTCCTCCTAGTGCCCACTCCTTTCGGGAAGGTTTTTCGGGTAAATGTCAACCTTAAAGAAGTCAACATGGAAAAGCATGACGACGATGATTATGATGAGGGCGTCTATGACAAAGATGAAAACTTAACAACGTTGATTGTGAAGTGGTAGTAAACAAAGATGAGGCAGACTTTTGTGAAGACGATTAAACGAGGCCATATACCCCTCAGTTACATTGCAATTTGTATGACTGCACCATTTCCAACAGACACTCATGGCCCAAGTCCTTAGTCCCAGCCACAACAGGCATTTCCAGAATGAGAGCGCCTCCTCCTAGTGCCAACTTCTATAGGCAGGTCTTTCGGGTAAATGTCAACCATAAAGAAGTCAACCTGGAAAAGCATGCCGCTGATGATTATGATGAGAGCGTCGGCAATAAAGATGATGATCTTAACAATGTTGATTGTGAAGTGGTAGTAAAAAAAGATGAGGCAGACGTTTGAGAAAACGATGAAACGAGGCCATATAACCCTCACTTACATTGCAGTTTGTGTGACTGCACCATGTTTGACAGACGGACCCAAATGGCCAATGTCCTTAGCCCCAGCCACAACAGGCATTTCCAGAATGAGAGCGCCTCCTCCAAGAGCCTACTCCTCATGAGAGGTCTAAGGAAGAAGTCAACATAGAAAAGAGCCGCTGATGATTATGATGAGGGCGTCGACAATAAAGATGATGATCTTAACAAAGTTGATTGTTAAGTGGTAGTAAAAAAAATGAGGCAGACATTTGAGAAAAAGATGAAACGAGGCCATATAACCCTCACTCACATTGCAGTTTGTGTGACTGCACCATTTCCAACAAACAGACACTCATGGCCCATGTCCTTAGTCCCAGCCACAACCGGCATTTCCAGAATGAGAGCGCCTCTTCACAGAGCCTACTCCTGAGGAGAGGTCTTCTCAAAAAGAAGTCAACCTAGATGAGATTGAGGACAATGATTATGATGAGGTCATCAATTATGAAGATAATGATGATGATGACGAAAATAGTTAAGTGTTTGACAAAAAAGATGACACACAGGTTTGTGAAAAAGATGAAAAGAGGCCATATACCCCCGGCTATATTGCAGTCTGTATGACTGCACCATGTCGGACAGCTGGACCCTCATGGTCGATGTCCTTATCTCCAGCCACAAAAGGCGTCCACAGAATGAAAGTGCCTCCTCCTAGTGCCCACTCCTTTCGGGAAGGTTTTTCGGGTAAATGTCAACCTTAAAGAAGTCAACATGGAAAAGCATGACGACGATGATTATGATGAGGGCGTCTATGACAAAGATGACCACTTAACAACGTTGATTGTGAAGTGGTAGTAAAAAAAGATGAGGCAGACTTTTGTGAAGACGATTAAACGAGGCCATATACCCCTCAGTTACATTGCAATTTGTATGACTGCACCATTTCCAACAAACAGACACTCATGGCCCATGTCCTTAGTCCCAGCCTCAACAGGCATTTCCAGAATGAGAGCGCCTCCTCCAAGAGCCTACTCCTCAGGAGAGGTCTTCTCAAAAAGAAGTCAACCTGGATGAGATTGAGGACGATGATTATGATGAGGTCATCAACTATAAAGGTAATGATGATGATGACGAAAATAGTAAAGTGTTTGACAAAAAAGATGATGCAGACGTTTGTGAAAAAGATGAAAAGAGGCCATATACCCCGCGGTCACATTGCAGTCTGTGTCGATGTCCTTATCTCCATCAACAACAGGCGTCTCCAGAATAGGAGTGCCTCCTCCGAGTGCCAACTCCTTTAGGGTAGGTCTTTCGGGTAAATGTCAACCTTAAAGAAGTCAATCTGGAAAAGCATAAAGACGATGTTGATGATGAGGTCATCAACTATGAAGATAATGATGGCGATGACGATAATAGTAAAGTGTTTGACAAAAAAGATGATGTAGACGTTTGTGAAAAAGATGAAAAGAGGCCATATACCCCTCGTTTATATTGCAGTCTGTATGACTGCACCATGTTGGACAACTGGACCCTCACGGTCGATGTCCTTATCTCCAGCCACAAAAGGAGTCTCCAGAATGAGAGTGCTTCCTCCGAGTGCCAACTCCTTTAGGGTAGGTCTTTCGGGTAAATGTCAACTTTAAAGAAGTCAACCTGGAAAAGCATGACGTTGATCATTATGATGAGGGCGTCGACAATAAAGATGATGATCTTAACAATGTTGATTGTTAAGTGGTAGTAATAAAAGATGAGGCAGACTTTTGAGAAAACGATGAAACGAGGCCATATACCCCTCAGTTACATTGCAGTCTATATGACTGCACTATGTCGGACAGCTGGACCCTCATGGTCGATGTCCTTAACTCCAGCCACGATAGGCATTTCCAGAATGAGAGCGCCTCCTCCAAGAGCCTACTCCTCATGAGAGGTTTCAGGAAGAAGTCAAATTGGAAGAAGTACACCAGGTAAAGCATGACGACGATAATTATGATGAGGGCGTCGACAATAAAGATGATGATCTTAACAACGTTGATTGTGAAGTGGTAGTAAAAAAATATGAGGCCGACTTTTGAGAAAACGATGAAACGAGGCCATATATCCCTTGCTTACATTGCAGTTTCAGTGACTGCACTGTTTGACAGACGGACCCTCATGGCCCACGTCCTTAGCCCCAGCCACAACAGGCATTTCCCGAATGAGAGCGCCTCCTCCAAGAGCCTACTCCTCATGAGAGGTTTCAGGAAGAAGTCAAATTGGAAGAAGTACACCAGGTAAAGCATGACGACGATGATTATGATGAGGGCGTCGATGATAAAGATGATGATCTTAACAACGTTGATTGTGAAGTGGTAGTAAAAAAAGATGAGGCAGATGTTTGTGAAAACGATGAAACGAGGCCATATACCCCTCAGTTACATTGCAGTTTGTGTGACTGCCTCCTCCAAGAGCCTACTCCTCAGGAGAGGTCTTCTCAAAAAGAAGACAACCTGGATGAGATTGAGGACAATGATTATGATGAGGTCATCAACTATGAAGATAATGATGATGATGACGAAAATAGTATAGTGTTTGACAAAAAAGATGACACACAGGTTTGTGAAAAAGATGAAAAGAGGCCATATACCCCTCGTTTATATTGCAGTCTGTATGACTGCACCATGTCGGACAACTGGACCCTCACGGTCGATGTCCTTATCTCCAGCCACAAAAGGAGTCTCCAGAATGAGAGTGCTTCCTCCGAGTGCCAGCTCCTTTAGGGTAGGTCTTTCGGGTAAATGTCAACCTTAAAGAAGTCAACCTGGAAAAGCATGACGTTGATCATTATGATGAGGGCGTCGACAATAAAGATGATGATCTTAACAATGTTGATTGTTAAGTGGAAGTAAAAAAATATGAGGCAGACTTTTGAGAAAACGATGAAACGAGGCCATATACCCCTTAGTTACATTGCAGTCTGTATGACTGCACTATGTCGGACAGCTGGACCCTCATGGTCGATGTCCTTAACTCCAGCCACGACAGGCATTTCCAGAATGAGAGCGCCTCCTCCAAGAGCCTACTCCTCATGAGAGGTTTCAGGAAGAAGTCAAATTGGAAGAAGTACACCAGGTAAAGCATGACGACGATAATTATGATGAGGGCGTCGACAATAAAGATGATGATCTTAACAACGTTGATTGTGAAGTGGTAGTAAAAAAATATGAGGCCGACTTTTGAGAAAACGATGAAACGAGGCCATATATCCCTTGCTTACATTGCAGTTTCAGTGACTGCACTATGTTTGACAGACGGACCCTCATGGCCCACGTCCTTAGCCCCAGCCACAACAGGCATTTCCAGAATGAGAGCGCCTCCTCCAAGAGCCTACTCCTCATCAGAGGTTTCAGGAAGAAGT
Organism: Rhaphigaster nebulosa; assembly: GCA_948150685.1. NCBI lineage: Eukaryota > Metazoa > Arthropoda > Insecta > Hemiptera > Pentatomidae > Rhaphigaster > Rhaphigaster nebulosa. Next base: position 163,600,208 of record OX411307.1, read on the forward strand.
CAAATTGGAAGAAGTACACCAGGTAAAGCATGACGACGATGATTATGATGAGGGCGTCGATGATAAAGATGATGATCTTAACAACGTTGATTGTGAAGTGGTAGTAAAAAAAGATGAGGCAGATGTTTGTGAAAACGATGAAACGAGGCCATATACCCCTCAGTTACATTGCAGTTTGTGTGACTGCCTCCTCCAAGAGCCTACTCCTCAGGAGAGGTCTTCTCAAAAAGAAGATAACCTGGATGAGATTGAGGACAATGATTATGATGAGGTCATCAACTATGAAGATAATGATGATGATGACGAAAATAGTAAAGTGTTTGACAAAAAAGATGACACACAGGTTTGTGAAAAAGATAAAAAGAGGCCATATACCCCTCAGTTATTGCAGTCTGTATGACTGCACCATGTCGGACAGCTGGACCCTCATGGTCGATGTCCTTATCTCCAGAAAAAAAAGGCGTCCACAGAATGAGAGTGCCTCCTCCTAGTGCCCACTCCTTTCGGGAAGGTTATTCGGGTAAATGTCAACCTTAAAGAAGTCAACATGGAAAAGCATGATGACGATGATTATGATGAGGGCATCTATGACAAAGATGACCACTTAACAACGTTGATTGTGAAGTGGTAGTAAAAAAAGATGAGGCAGACTTTTGTGAAGACGATTAAACGAGGCCATATACCCCTCAGTTACATTGCAATTTGTATGACTGCACCATTTCCAACAAACAGACACTCATGGCCCATGTCCTTAGTCCCAGCCACAACAGGCATTTCCAGAATGAGAGCGCCTCCTCCAAGAGCCTACTCCTCAGGAGAGGTCTTCTCAAAAAGAAGTCAACCTGGATGAGATTGAGAACGATGATTATGATGAGGTCATCAACTATAAAGGTAATGATGATGATGACGAAAATAGTAAAGTGTTTGACAAAAAAGATGACGCAGACGTTTGTGAAAAAGATGAGAAGAGGCCATATACCCCTTAGTTACATTGCAGTCTGTATGAATGCACTATGTCGGACAGCTGGACCCTCATGGTCGATGTCCTTATCTCCAGCCACAAAAGGCGTCCACAGAATGAGAGTGCCTCCTCCTAGTGCCCACTCCTTTCGGGAAGGTTTTTCGGGTAAATGTCAACCTTAAAGAAGCCAACATGGAAAAGCATGACGACGATGATTATGATGAGGGCGTCTATGACAAAGATGACCACTTTACAACGTTGATTGTGAAGTGGTAGTAAAAAAAGATGAGGCAGACTTTTGTGAAGACGATTAAACGAGGCCATATACCCCTCCGTTACATTGCAATTTGTATGACTGCACCATTTCCAACAGACACTCATGGCCCAAATCCTTAGTCCCAGCCACAACAGGCATTTCCAGAATGAGAGTGCCTCCTCCTAGTGCCAACTTCTATAGGCAGGTCTTTCGGGTAAATGTCAACCATAAAGAAGTCAACCTGGAAAAGCATGCCGCTGATGATTATGATGAGGGCGTCGACAATAAAGATGATGATCTTAACAACGTTGATTGTGAAGTGGTAGTAAAAAAAGATGAGGCAGACGTTTGAGAAAACGATGAAACGAGGCCATATAACCCTCACTTACATTGCAGTTTGTGTGACTGCACCATGTTTGACAGACGGACCCAAATGGCCAATGTCCTTAGCCCCAGCCACAACAGGCATTTCCAGAATGAGAGCGCCTCCTCCAAGAGCCTACTCCTCATGAGAGGTCTAAGGAAGAAGTCAACATGGAAAAGAGCCGCTGATAATTATGATGAGGGCGTCGACAATAAAGATGATGATCTTAACAAAGTTGATTGTGAAGTGGTAGTAAAAAAAATGAGGCAGACATTTGAGAAAACGATGAAACGAGGCCATATAACCCTCACTCACATTGCAGTTTGTGTGACTGCACTATGTTTGACAGACGGACCCTCATGGCCCACGTCCTTAGCCCCAGCCACAACAGGCATTTCCAGAATGAGAGCGCCTCCTCCAAGAGCCTACTCCTCATGAGAGGTTTCAGGAAGAAGTCAACCTGGAAAAGCATGATGACGATGATTATGATGAGGGCGTCTATGACAAAGATGACCACTTAACAACGTTGATTGAGAAGTGGTAGTAAAAAAAGATGAGGCAGACTTTTGTGAAGACGATTAAACGAGGGCCATATACCCCTCAGTTACATTGCAATTTGTATGACTGCACCATTTCCAACAGACACTCATGGCCCAAGTCCTTAATCCCAGCCACTGAGAGCGCCTCCTCCAAGAGCATACTCCTCAGGAGAGGTCTTCTCAAAAAGAAGTCAACCTAGATGAGATTGAGGACGATGATTATGATGAGGTCATCAACTATGAAGATAATGATGATGATGACGAAAATAGTAAAGTGTTTGACAAAAAAGATGACACACAGGTTTGTGAAAAAGATGAAAAGAGGCCATATACCCCTCGGTTATATTGCAGTCTGTATGACTGCACCATGTCGGACAGCTGGACCCTCATGGTCGATGTCCTTATCTCCAGAAAAAAAAGGCGTCCACAGAATGAGAGTGCCTCCTCCTAGTGCCCACTCCTTTCGGGAAGGTTTTTCGGGTAAATGTCAACCTTAAAGAAGTCAACATGGAAAAGCATGATGACGATGATTATGATGAGGGCATCTATGACAAAGATGACCACTTAACAACATTGATTGTGAAGTGGTAGTAAAAAAAGATGAGGCAGACTTTTGTGAAGACGATTAAACGAGGCCATATACCCCTCAGTTACATTGCAATTTGTATGACTGCACCATTTCCAACAGACACTCATGGCCCAAGTCCTTAGTCCCAGCCACTGAGAGCGCCTCCTCCAAGAGCCTACTCCTCAGGAGAGGTCTTCTCAAAAAGAAGTCAACCTGGATGAGATTGAGGACGATGATTATGATGAGGTCATCAACTATAAAGGATGACGATGATGATGATGATGACGAAAATAGTAAAGTGTTTGACAAAAAAGATGATGCAGACGCTTGTGAAAAAGATGAAAAGAGGCCATATACCCCACGGTCACATTGCAGTCTGTGTCGATGTCCTTATCTCCAGCCACAACAGGCGTCTCCAGAATGAGAGTGCCTCCTCCGAGTGCCAACTCCTTTAGGGTAGCTCTTTCGGGTAAATGTCAACCTTAAAGAAGTCAATCTGGAAAAGCATGAGGACGATGTTTATGATGAGGTCATCAACTATGAAGATAATGATGACGATGACAATAATAGTAAAGTGTTTGACAAAAAAGATGATGTAGACGTCTGTGAAAAAGATGAAAAGAGGCCATATACCCCGTGGTTACATTGCAGTATGTGTGACTACTGCACCATGTCGGAACGCTGGACCCTCATGGTCGATGTCCTTATCTCCAGCCACAAAAGGCATCCCCAGAATGAGAGTGCCTCCTCCTAGTGCCAACTTCTTTAGGTAGGTCTTTCGGGTAAATGTCAACCTTAAAGAAGTAAACCTGGAAAAGCATGCCGCTGATGATTATGATGAGGGCGTCGACAATAAAGATGATGATCTTAACAACGTTGATTGTGAAGTGGTAGTAAAAAAAGATGAGGCAGACGTTTGAGAAAACGATGAAACGAGGCCATATAACCCTCACTTACATTGCAGTTTGTGTGACTGCACCATGTTTGACAGGCGGACCCAAATGGCCAATGTCCTTAGCCCCAGCCACAACAGGCATTTCCAGAATGAGAGCGCCTCCTCCAAGAGCCTACTCCTCATGAGAGGTCTAAGGAAGAAGTCAACATGGAAAAGAGCCGCTGATGACTATGATGAGGGCGTCGACAATAAAGATGATGATCTTAACAAAGTTGATTGTGAAGTGGTAGTAAAAAAAATGAGGCAGACATTTGAGAAAAAGATGAAACGAGGCCATATAACCCTCACTCACATTGCAGTTTGTGTGACTGCACTATGTTTGACAGACGGACCCTCATGGCCCACGTCCTTAGCCCCAGCCACAACAGGCATTTCCAGAATGAGAGCGCCTCCTCCAAGAGCCTACTCCTCATGAGAGGTTTCAGGAAGAAGTCAACCTGGAAAAGCATGATGACGATGATTATGATGAGGGCGTCTATGACAAAGATGACCACTTAACAACGTTGATTGAGAAGTGGTAGTAAAAAAAGATGAGGCAGACTTTTGTGAAGACGATTAAACGAGGGCCATATACCCCTCAGTTACATTGCAGTTTGTGTGACTGCCTCCTCCAAGAGCATACTCCTCAGGAGAGGTCTTCTCAAAAAGAAGTCAACCTAGATGAGATTGAGGACGATGATTATGATGAGGTCATCAACTATGAAGATAATGATGATGATGACGAAAATAGTAAAGTGTTTGACAAAAAAGATGACACACAGGTTTGTGAAAAAGATGAAAAGAGGCCATATACCCCTCGGTTATATTGCAGTCTGTATGACTGCACCATGTCGGACAGCTGGACCCTCATGGTCGATGTCCTTATCTCCAGAAAAAAAAGGCGTCCACAGAATGAGAGTGCCTCCTCCTAGTGCCCACTCCTTTCGGGAAGGTTTTTCGGGTAAATGTCAACCTTAAAGAAGTCAACATGGAAAAGCATGACGACGATGATTATGATGAGGGCATCTATGACAAAGATGACCACTTAACAACATTGATTGTGAAGTGGTAGTAAAAAAAGATGAGGCAGACTTTTGTGAAGACGATTAAACGAGGCCATATACCCCTCAGTTACATTGCAATTTGTATGACTGCACCATTTCCAACAGACACTCATGGCCCAAGTCCTTAGTCCCAGCCACTGAGAGCGCCTCCTCCAAGAGCCTACTCCTCAGGAGAGGTCTTCTCAAAAAGAAGTCAACCTGGATGAGATTGAGGACGATGATTATGATGAGGTCATCAACTATAAAGGTAATGATGATGATGACGAAAATAGTAAAGTGTTTGACAAAAAAGATGATGCAGACGCTTGTGAAAAAGATGAAAAGAGGCCATATACCCCACGGTCACATTGCAGTCTGTGTCGATGTCCTTATCTCCAGCCACAACAGGCGTCTCCAGAATGAGAGTGCCTCCTCCGAGTGCCAACTCCTTTAGGGTAGCTCTTTCGGGTAAATGTCAACCTTAAAGAAGTCAATCTGGAAAAGCATGAGGACGATGTTTATGATGAGGTCATCAACTATGAAGATAATGATGACGATGACAATAATAGTAAAGTGTTTGACAAAAAAGATGATGTAGACGTCTGTGAAAAAGATGAAAAGAGGCCATATACCCCGTGGTTACATTGCAGTATGTGTGACTACTGCACCATGTCGGAACGCTGGACCCTCATGGTCGATGTCCTTATCTCCAGCCACAAAAGGCATCCCCAGAATGAGAGTGCCTCCTCCTAGTGCCAACTTCTTTAGGTAGGTCTTTCGGGTAAATGTCAACCTTAAAGAAGTAAACCTGGAAAAGCATGCCGCTGATGATTATGATGAGGGCATCGACAATAAAGATGATGATCTTAACAACGTTTATTGTGAAGTGGCAGTAAAAAAAGATGAGGCAGACGTTTGAGAAAACGATGAAACGAGGCCATATAACCCTCACTTACATTGCAGTTTGTGTGACTGCACCATGTTTGACAGCCGGACCCTCATGGCCAATGTCCTTAGCCCCAGCCACAACAGGCATTTCCAGAATGTGAGCGCATCCTCCAAGAGCCTACTCCTCATGAGAGGTCTAAGGAAGAAGTCAACATGGAAAAGCATGCCGCTGATGATTATGATGAGGGCGTCGACAATAAAGATGATGATCTTAACAACGTTGATTGTGAAGTGGTAGTAAAAAAAATGAGGCAGACGTTTGAGAAAACGATGAAACGAGGCCATATAACCCTCACTCACATTGCAGTTTGTGTGACTGCACCATTTCCAACAAACAGACACTCATGGCCCATGTCCTTAGTCCCAGCCACAACAGGCATTTCCAGAATGAGAGCGCCTCCTCCAAGAGCCTACTCCTGAGGAGAGATCATCTCAAAAAGAAGTCAACCTGGTTGAGCATGAGGACGATGACTATGATGAGGTCATCAACTATGAAGATAATGCTGACGATGACGAAAATAGTAAAGTGTTTGACAAAAAAGATAATGCAGACGTTTGTGAAAAAGATGAAAAGAGGCCATATACCCCGCGGTCACATTGCAGTCTGTGTCGATGTCCTTATCTCCAGCCACAACAGGAGTCTCCAGAATGAGAGTGCCTCCTCCGAGTGCCAACTCCTTTAGGGTAGCTCTTTCGGGTAAATGTCAACCTTAAAGAAGTCAATCTCGAAAAGCATGAGGACGATGTTTATGATGAGGTCATCAACTATGAAGATAATGATGACGATGACAATAATAGTAAAGTGTTTGACAAAAAAGATGATGCAGAAGTCTATGAAAAAGATGAAAAGAGGCCATATACCCCGTGGTTACATTGCAGTATGTGTGACAACTGCACCATGTCTGACAGCTGGACCCTCATGGTCGATGTCCTTATCTCCAGCCACAAAGGGCATCCCCAGAATGAGAGTGCCTCCTCCTAGTGCCAACTCCTTTAGGCAGGTCTTTCGGGTAAATGTCAACCTTAAAGAAGTCAACCTGGAAAAGCATGCCGCTGATGATTATGATGAGGGCGTCGACAATAAAGATGATCATCTTAACAAAGTTGATTGTGAAGTGGTAGTAAAAAAAATGAGGCAGACATTTGAGAAAACGATGAAACGAGGCCATATAACCCTCACTCACATTGCAGTTTGTGTGACTGCACCATTTCCAACAAACAGACACTCATGGCCCATGTCCTAAGTCCCAGCCACAACAGGCATTTCCAGAATGAGAGCGCCTACTTCTTCACAGAGCCTACTCCTGAGGAGAGGTCTTCTCAAAAAGAAGTCAACCTGGTTGAGCATGAGGACGATGACTATGATGAGGTCATCAACTATGAAGATGATGATGATGATGACGAACAAGGTAAAGTGTTTGACAAAAAAGATGATGCAGACGTTTGTGAAAAAGATGAAAAGAGGCCATATACCCCGCGGTCACATTGCAGTATGTGTGACTACTGCACCATGTCGGACAGCTGGACCCTCATGGTCGATGTCCTTATCTCCAGCCACAAAAGGCATCCCCAGAATGAGAGTGCCTCCTCCTAGTGCCAACTCCTTTAGGCAGGTCTTTCGGGTAAATGTCAACCTTAAAGAAGTCAACCTGGAAAAGCATGCCGCTGATGATTATGATGAGGGCGTCGACAATAAAGATGATCATCTTAACAAAGTTGATTGTGAAGTGGTAGTAAAAAAAATGAGGCAGACATTTGAGAAAACGATGAAACGAGGCCATATAACCCTCACTCACATTGCAGTTTGTGTGACTGCACCATTTCCAACAAACAGACACTCATGGCCCATGTCCTAAGTCCCAGCCACAACAGGCATTTCCAGAATGAGAGCGCCTACTTCTTCACAGAGCCTACTCCTGAGGAGAGGTCTTCTCAAAAAGAAGTCAACCTGGTTGAGCATGAGGACGATGACTATGATGAGGTCATCAACTATGAAGATGATGATGATGATGACGAACAAGGTAAAGTGTTTGACAAAAAAGATGATGCAGACGTTTGTGAAAAAGATGAAAAGAGGCCATATACCCCGCGGTCACATTGCAGTATGTGTGACTACTGCACCATGTCGGACAGCTGGACCCTCATGGTCGATGTCCTTATCTCCAGCCACAAAAGGCATCCCCAGAATGAGAGTGCCTCCTCCTAGTGCCAACTCCTTTAGGCAGGTCTTTCGGGTAAATGTCAACCTTAAAGAAGTCAACCTGGAAAAGCATGACGTTGATGGCCCATGTCTTAGTCCCAGCCGCAACAGGCATTTCCAGAATGAGAGCGCCTCCTCCAAGAGGCTACCCCTCAGGAGAGGTCTTCTAAAAAAGAAGTCAACCTGGATGAGCATGAGGACGATGATTATGATGAGGACATTAACTATGAAGATAATGATGATGATGACGAAAATAGTAAAGTGTTTGACAAAAAAGATGATGCAGAAGTCTATGAAAAAGATGAAAAGAGGCCATATACCCCGTGGTTACATTGCAGTATGTGTGACAACTGCACCATGTCGGACAGCTGGACCGTCATAGTCGATGTCCGTATCTCCAGCCACAACAGGCGTCTCCAGAATGAGAGTGCCTCCTCCGAGTGCCAACTCCTTTGGGGTAGGTCTTTCGGGTTAATGTCAACCTTAAAGCAGTCAACCTGAAAAAGCATGACGTTGATGGCCCATGTCTTAGTCCCAGCCACAACAGGCATTTCCAGAATGAGAGCGTCTCCTCCAAGAATCTACCCCTCAGGAGAGGTCTTCTCAAAAAGAAGTCAACCTGGATGAGCATGAGGACGATGATTATGATGAGGTCATCAACTATGAAGATAATGATGATGATGACGAAAATAGTAAAGTGTTTGACAAAAAAGATGATGCAGACGTTTGTGAAAAAGATGAAAAGAGGCCATATACCCCACGGTCACATTGCAGTCTGCGTCGATGTCCTTATCTCCAGCAACAACAGGCGTCTCCAGAATAGGAGTGCCTCCTCCGAGTGCCAACTCCTTTAGGGTAGGTCTTTCGGGTAAATGTCAACCTTAAAGAAGTCAACCTGGAAAAGCATGACTCTGATGATTATGATGAGGGCGTCGACAATAAAGATGATGATCTTAACAACGTTGATTGTGAAGTGATAGTAAAAAAAGATGAGGCAGACGTGTGAGAAAACGATGAAACGAGGCCATATAACCCTCACTTACATTGCAGTTTGTGTGACTGCACCATGTTCGACAAACGGACCCTCATGGCCGTCCTTATCCCGAGCCACAACAGGCATTTCCGGAATGGGAGCGCCTCCTCCAAGAGCCTACTCCTCATGAGAGGTCTCAGGAAGAAGTCAACCTGGAAAAGCATGACTACGATGATTATGATGAGGGTGTCGACAACAAAGATGATGATCTTAACAACGTTGATTGTGAAGTGGTAGTAAAAAAAATGAGGCAGACGTTTGAGAAAACGATGAATGAGGCCATATAACCCTCACTCACATTGCAGTTTTTGTGACTGCACCATTTCCAACAAACAGACACTCATGGCCCATGTCCTTAGCGCCAGCCACAACAGACATTTTCAGAAAGAGAGGTCCTCTTCACAGAGCCTACTCCTCAGGAGAGGCCGTCTCGAAAAGAAGTCAACCTTGAAGAGCAGGAGGACGATGATTATGATGAGGTCATCAACTATGAAGATAATGATGACGATGACGAAAATAGTAAAGTGTTTGACAAAAAAGATGACGCAGACGTTTGTGAAAAAGATGAAAAGAGGCCATATACCCCTCAGTTATATTGCAGCCTGTATGACTGCACCATGTCGGACAGCTGGACCCATATGGTCGATGTCCTTATCTCCAGCCCCAAAAGGCGTCCTTTAGGGTAGGTCTTTTGGGTAAATGTCAACCTTAAAGGAGTCAACATGGAAAAGTATGACGACGATGATTATGATGACGGCGTCTATGACAAAGATGACCACTTAACAACGTTGATTGTGAAGTGGTAGTAAAAAAAGATGAGGCAGACTTTTGTGAAGACGATTAAACGAGGCAATATACCCCTCAGTTACATTGCAGTTTGTGTGACTGCACCAATTCCAACAAACAGACACTCATGGCCCATGTCTTAGTCCCAGCCACAACAGGCATTTCCAGAATGAGAGCGCCTCTTCACAGAGCCTACTTCTGAGGAGAGGTCTTCTCAAAAAGAAGTCAACCTGGTTGAGCATGAGGACGATGACTATGATGAGGTCATCAACTATGAAGATAATGATGATGATGACGAACAAGGTAAAGTGTTTGACAAAAAAGATGATGCAGACGTTTGTGAAAAAGATGAAAAGAGGCCATATACCCCGCGGTCACATTGCAGTCTGTGTCGATGTCCTTATCTCCAGCCACAACAGGCGTCTCCAGAATGAGAGTGCCTCCTCCGAGTGCCAACTCCTTTAGGGTAGCTCTTTCGGGTAAATGTCAACCTTAAAGAAGTCAATCTGGAAAAGCATGAGGACGATGTTTATGATGAGGTCATCAACTATGAAGATAATGATGACGATGACAATAATAGTAAAGTGTTTGACAAAAAAGATGATGCAGAAGTCTGTGGAAAAGATGAAAAGAGGCCATATACCCCGTGGTTACATTGCAGTATGTGTGACTACTGCACCATGTCGGACAGCTGGACCCTCATGGTCGATGTCCTTATCTCCAGCCACAAAAGGCATCCCCAGAATGAGAGTGCCTCCTCCTAGTGCCAACTCCTTTAGGCAGGTCTTTCGGGTAAATGTCAACCTTAAAGAAGTCAACCTGGAAAACCATGCCGCTGATGATTATGATGAGGGCGTCGACAATAAAGATGATGATCTTAACAACGTTGATTGTGAAGTGGTAGTAAAAAAAGATGAGGCAGACGTTTGAGAAAACGATGAATGAGGCCATATAACCCTCACTCACATTGCAGTTTTTGTGACTGCACCATTTCCAACAAACAGACACTCATGGCCCATGTCCTTAGCGCCAGCCACAACAGACATTTTCAGAAAGAGAGGTCCTCTTCACAGAGCCTACTCCTCAGGAGAGGTCGTCTTGAAAAGAAGTCAACCTTGAAGAGCAGGAGGACGATGATTATGATGAGGTCATCAACTATGAAGATAATGATGACGATGACGAAAATAGTAAAGTGTTTGACAAAAAAGATGACGCAGACGTTTGTGAAAAAGATGAAAAGAGGCCATATACCCCTCAGTTATATTGCAGCCTGTATGACTGCACCATGTCGGACAGACCCATGTATGACTGACCCATATGGTTGATGTCCTTATCTCCAGCCCCAAAAGGCGTCCCCAGAACGAGAGTGCCTCCTCTGAGTGCTAACTCCTTTAGGGTAGGTCTTTTGGGTAAATGTCGACCTTAAAGAAGTCGATCGGGAAAGGCATGCCGCTGATGATTATGATGAGGGCGTCGACAATAAAGATGATGATCTAAACAACATTGATTGTGAAGTGGTAGTAAAAAATGATGAGGCAGACTTTTGTGAAGACGATGAAACGAGGCAATATACCCCTCAGTTACATTGCAGTTTGTGTGACTGCACCATTTCCAACAAACAGTCACTCATGGCCCATGTCCTTAGTCCCAGCCACAACAGGCATTTCCAGAATGAGAGCGCCTCCTCCAAGAGCCTACTCCTCTGGGGAAGTCTCAGGAAGAAGTCAACCTGGATGAGCATGACGACGATGATTATGATGAGATCATCAACTACGAAGATAATGATGATGATGACGAAAATAGTAAAGTGTTTGACAAAAAAGATGATGCAGACGTTTGTGAAAAAGATGAGGTCATCAACTATGAAGATAATGATGATGATGACGAAAATAGTAAAGTGTTTGACAAAAAAGATGATGCAGACGTTTGTGAAAAAGATGAAAAGAGGCCATATACCCCATGGTTACATTGCAGTATGTGTGACTACTGCACCATGTCGGACAGCTGGACCCTCATGGTCGATGTCCTTATCTCCAGCCACAAAAGGCATCCCCAGAATGAGAGTGCCTCCTCCTAGTGCCAACTCCTTTAGGCAGGTCTTTCGGGAAAATGTCAACCTTAAAGAAGTCAACCTGGAAAAGCATGCCGATGATGATTATGATGAGGGCGTCGACAATAAAGATGATGATCTTAACAACGTTGATTGTGAAGTGGTAGTAAAAAAAGATGAGGCCAACGTTTGTGAAGACGATGAAACGAGGCAATATACCCCTCAGTTACATTGCAGTTTGTGTGACTGCACCATGTTCGACAGACAGACCCTCATGGCCAATGTCCTTAGCCCCAGCCCCAACAGGCATTTCCAGAATGAGAGCGCCTCCTCCAAGAGCCTACTCTTCAGATGAGGTTTTGTCGGGAAGAAATCAACCTGGAATAGCATGACATCAAAGATGATGATGATGAGGTCTTTGATGATAATAGTAAATTGGTTGTGAAAAAACATGAGGCAGATGTTTATGAAAAGGATGAAAGGAGGACATATAACCCTCAGTTACATTGCGGCTTGTGAATTATATCCGACAGTGGGTCCCTCTTCGCCCACGTCCTTAGCCCCAGCCACAACAGGCGTCTCCAGAACGAGAGCGCATCCTCCGATAACTAACTCCTCAGGAGAGATGATACTTCTAACGAGAACTTTTTTAATACAGAGCTTGTATATAAAAGTTCTTATGATACAGTTTTTGAAGAACTTTTATTATAAAAGTTCTTACCAAAATGTTCTTTTAAGAACTTATAAGAAAAGTTCTTGCATAAACTGTTTCAAAAAAAGTTCCTATGAAAAAGTTTAATTTAGAACAAGAACTTTTTCAAAATAAAAATGCACAGTTATTTTGGAGCCCACATGTTGTTGCTACACTCTAAACAAAAATAATTACTAACATGAAAAAAAAGAGCAATAACCAGCAACACGCCTTCAAGATACTGCGCTACTCTGACACACCAACAATAAAAAATGTAAACAAATATATTAAAATTAATTTTCAAGCTTACCTGACCATCCCAATTTGTTTCGGTAGTCCATGTACTCTTTTTGAGAACTTTTTCAAAATAAAAATGCACAGCTATTTTGGAGCCCTGGTGCTCACTATTCCATGTATGGAACAGTTGATTTACAAACTCCGGCACCGTGGGAAGTTCGAAGGTTTTTTCATCTCCTTAACCCCTAAATGAAACAAAAAATGGATCAATATATGCAAAATACAAGTTTACTTTTCCTGTAGCAGTTATATTTTAAGGAATTGTATTGCCTGCATTTTTCAAATCGTAAATTGACTGAACAATTAAAGAAACAGGGCACATATTGTTGCTACACTCTAAACAAAACTAACACTAACATGAAAAAAGACAAGCAATAACCTGCAACACGCCTTCAAGATACTGCGCTACTCTGATATACCAACAAGAGCACAATAAAAAATGTAAACAAATATATTAAAATTAATTTTCAAGCTTACCTGACCATCCCAATTTGTTTCGGTAGTCCATGTACTCTTTTTGAGAACCACTTCACTATCGTCGTCATCGCCATTGTAGTCATCATCATCTTCTTCGCCGATGTCCACATCAGCATCATCTGCGTTGTCAGGCTTTTCCAGGTTGACTTCTTCGAGACAAGACTTGTCCTGAGGAGTTGGCACTTGGAGGAGGCACTTTCATTCTGGAGACGATTATTGTGGCTGGGGCTAAGGACATGGGCAAAAAGGATCCCGCTGTCGGACAATCTTAATATATTTCCCTTATCTCTTCATCCCTTATGTGCCAGTACATATCCATTTTTTAAATCTAGATGAATTCAATTATATGTTTTTAAATTAATTAATGAAACGGTAAATATGGCCATGTGATGTTGCTCAAGTGAAAACTGTAATATCCATCTGTAAAAAAAAAGTTAGGTTCAAATTATTTAAATTAGATGTCTGTCACCAATTATTTAATTATTAACGTTATCACCTTTGAAGGCACATAGGTTTCATACGTTGTTCTCGCATTTCAACATCAAGTTGTCCTCTCACCCCTTCTTCAGTCTCAAACGACTGAAACAAATGAATAATATCAAATTTACAATTATTTAATAAAACCTATATTAATTTATTAAGCTCCTGTACCAAGTATTTCAAACACGTGGCCCACCGGGAACTGATTTGCGGCCTGCTAAAAGATTGATGATTATCATAGTATACAATATCTCACACATGAGTACTGTCGGATTAAATCACCTACAGAATCTTTATTTAAAGAAATAATATTTTCAGATAGTAAAATCTTTCAAGACACAATTTCATAAATATTTTCCACATTTCATTTTTAACTTAATGAGAATTTATATTATAACCCCATTAAAAAGCTATAACGAGAACTTTTTGATATGACACTTCTAACAAGAACTTTTTTAATATAGAGCTTGTATATAAAAGTTCTTATGATACAGTTCTTGAAGAACTTTTATTATAAAAGTTCTTGTAAGAACTTATAAGAAAAGTTCTTGCATAAACTGTTTCAAAAAAGTTCCTATGAAAAAGTTAAATTTAGAACAAGAACTTTTTCAAAATAAAAATGCACAGCTATTTTGGAGCCCTGGTGCTCACTATTCCATGTATGGAACAGTTGATTTACAAACTCCGGCACCGTGGGAAGTTCGAAGGTTTTTTCATCTCCTTAACCCCTAAATGAAACAAAAAATGGATCAATATATGCAAAATACAAGTTTACTTTTCCTGTAGCAGTTATATTTTAAGGAATTGTATTGCCTGCATTTTTCAAATCGTAAATTGACTGAACAATTAAAGAAACAGGGCACATGTTGTTGCTACACTCTAAACAAAACTAACACTAACATGAAAAAAGACAAGCAATAACCTGCAACACGCCTTCAAGATACTGCGCTACTCTGATATACCAACAAGAGCACAATAAAAAATGTAAACAAATATATTAAAATTAATTTTCAAGCTTACCTGACCATCCCAATTTGTTTCGGTAGTCCATGTACTCTTTTTGAGAACCACTTCACTATCGTCGTCATCGCCATTGTAGTCATCATCATCTTCTTCGCCGATGTCCACATCAGCATCATCTGCGTTGTCAGGCTTTTCCAGGTTGACTTCTTCGAGACAAGACTTGTCCTGAGGAGTTGGCACTTGGAGGAGGCACTTTCATTCTGGAGACGATTATTGTGGCTGGGGCTAAGGACATGGGCAAAAAGGATCCCGCTGTCGGACAATCTTAATATATTTCCCTTATCTCTTCATCCCTTATGTGCCAGTACATATCCATTTTTTAAATCTAGATGAATTCAATTATATGTTTTTAAATTAATTAATGAAACGGTAAATATGGCCATGTGATGTTGCTCAAGTGAAAACTGTAATATCCATCTGTAAAAAAAAAGTTAGGTTCAAATTATTTAAATTAGATGTCTGTCACCAATTATTTAATTATTAACGTTATCACCTTTGAAGGCACATAGGTTTCATACGTTGTTCTCGCATTTCAACATCAAGTTGTCCTCTCACCCCTTCTTCAGTCTCAAACGACTGAAACAAATGAATAATATCAAATTTACAATTATTTAATAAAACCTATATTAATTTATTAAGCTCCTGTACCAAGTATTTCAAACACGTGGCCCACCGGGAACTGATTTGCGGCCTGCTAAAAGATTGATGATTATCATAGTATACAATATCTCACACATGAGTACTGTCGGATTAAATCACCTACAGAATCTTTATTTAAAGAAATAATATTTTCAGATAGTAAAATCTTTCAAGACACAATTTCATAAATATTTTCCACATTTCATTTTTAACTTAATGAGAATTTATATTATAACCCCATTAAAAAGCTATAACGAGAACTTTTTGATATGACACTTCTAACAAGAACTTTTTTAATATAGAGCTTGTATATAAAAGTTCTTATGATACAGTTCTTGAAGAACTTTTATTATAAAAGTTCTTGTAAGAACTTATAAGAAAAGTTCTTGCATAAACTGTTTCAAAAAAGTTCCTATGAAAAAGTTAAATTTAGAACAAGAACTTTTTCAAAATAAAAATGCACAGCTATTTTGGAGCCCTGGTGCTCACTATTCCATGTATGGAACAGTTGATTTACAAACTCCGGCACCGTGGGAAGTTCGAAGGTTTTTTCATCTCCTTAACCCCTAAATGAAACAAAAAATGGATCAATATATGCAAAATACAAGTTTACTTTTCCTGTAGCAGTTATATTTTAAGGAATTGTATTGCCTGCATTTTTCAAATCGTAAATTGACTGAACAATTAAAGAAACAGGGCACATGTTGTTGCTACACTCTAAACAAAACTAACACTAACATGAAAAAAGACAAGCAATAACCTGCAACACGCCTTCAAGATACTGCGCTACTCTGATATACCAACAAGAGCACAATAAAAAATGTAAACAAATATATTAAAATTAATTTTCAAGCTTACCTGACCATCCCAATTTGTTTCGGTAGTCCATGTACTCTTTTTGAGAACCACTTCACTATCGTCGTCATCGCCATTGTAGTCATCATCATCTTCTTCGCCGATGTCCACATCAGCATCATCTGCGTTGTCAGGCTTTTCCAGGTTGACTTCTTCGAGACAAGACTTGTCCTGAGGAGTTGGCACTTGGAGGAGGCACTTTCATTCTGGAGACGATTATTGTGGCTGGGGCTAAGGACATGGGCAAAAAGGATCTCTCTGTCGGACAATCTTAATATATTTCCCTTATCTCTTCATCCCTTATGTGCCAGTACATATCCATTTTTTAAATCTAGATGAATTCAATTATATGTTTTTAAATTAATTAATGAAACGGTAAATATGGCCATGTGATGTTGCTCAAGTGAAAACTGTAATATCCATCTGTAAAAAAAAGTTAGGTTCAAATTATTTAAATTAGATGTCTGTCACTAATTATTTAATTATTAACGTTATCACCTTTGAAGCCACATAGGTTTCATACGTTGTTCTCGCATATCAACATCAAGTTGTCCTCTTTCCCCTTCTTCAGTCTCAAACGACTGAAACAAATGAGTAATATCTAATTTACAATTCTTTAGTAAAACCTGTATTTATTTATTAAGCTCCTATACCAAGTATTTCAAACACGTGGCCCACCGGGAACTGATTTGTGACCTGCGAAAAGATTGATGATTATGCGTGAGTACTGGTGGATTAAATCACCTACAGAATGCTTAATTAAAGAAATAATATTTTCAGATAGTAAAATCTTTCAAGACACAATTTCATAAATATTTTCCATATTTCATTGTTAACTTATTGAGAATATTTATTATAACCCCATTAAAAAGTTCTAACGAGAACTTTTTGATATGACACTTCTAACAAGAACTTTTTTAATATTGAGCTTGTATATAAAAGTTCTTATGATACAGTTCTTGAAGAACTTTTATTATAAAAGTTCTTACCAAAAAGTTCTTGTAAGAACTTATAAGAAAAGTTCTTGCATAAACTGTTTCAAAAAAGTTCCGATGAAAAAGTTTAAATTAGAACAAGAACTTTTTCAAAATAAAAATGCACAGATATTTTTTAGTACTGGTGCTCACTAGTCCATGTATGGAACAGTTGATTGACAAACTCCGGCACCGTGGGAAGTTCGAAGGTTTTTTCATCTCCTTAACCCCTAAATGAAACAAAAAATGGATCAATATATGCAAAATAAAAGCTTACTTTTCCTGTAGCAGTTATATTTTAAGGAATTGTATTGCCTGCATTTCTCAAATTGTAAATTGCCTATGAACAATTAAAGAGAGAGGGCACAAGTTGTTGCTACACTCTAAACATAACTAAACACTAACATGAAAACTTATCCTAAAAAAACCTTTAAATGTGCTCACTAGTCAATGTGTGGAAGAGCTGATGTGAGGGAGTCAAAGAATTAAAAAATACAAACTCTGGCAATGTGGGAAGTTCAAAGGTTTTTTCTTCTTCCTAACCAATAAATGAAACAAACAATGGATTAATATATGTTTACTTTTCCTGTAACAGTTATATTTTAATGATCAGTTGACATCCGCATGATGTTATAGAAGGATCAATCTAATTAGGGATTGATAAATTATTTGCCACTTCTATAAATTTGTTTTATTGAAAACTAGTTTCAAATGTTATACATTCATCCTCAGTTCAAGGTTTAAATGGATTATATCAAACAGAAAAGTTTGTACTGGTTTCTTCTCGCATTGAACTAACAAACCCTAATTACATTTTAATGAGTTGTATGGTCTGCATTTTTCAAATCATAAATTGTCTATAAACAATTAATTTGACAGGGCACACGCAATTTCTAAACTGTAAACTAAACTAATTACTAATAGGAAAACTTACTCTTAAAAACCGTTAAATGTGTTCATAAGTCAATGTCTGGAAGAGCTTATTTGAGGGAGTCGAAGAATTAGCATGTTTCCAACTCCAGCACTGTTGGAAGTTTAAAGGGTTTTTCTTCTCCCTGACCAAAACAAACAAAGAACTAAGGTAAAAGATACATAAAACATAAGCTTACTTTTTCTGTAATGGGGTTTAATTTATGTTGTATTGTTTGTATTTTTCAACTCGCAAATTGTCATATAACTATCAAAGTGACAGGGCAACTGGTTATTGCTACCCTGTAAACTAAACTAATTACTAACAGGAAAACTTATCCAAAAAACCTTTAAATGAACTTTCAAGTCAATATCTGGAGCAGTTGATTAGGTGTTAATTTGAGGGAATGGAAGAATTAGTATATACAAATTCCAGCACTGTTGGAAG